>OMLI01030760.1:0-14820 GCA_900302605.1 Rondeletia loricata | reverse complement strand
AGCCACGGAACAGCCGGGCACCTGTGTAGCTTGGAGGGGAATGTGCATTCCGCCACCCACTGGAGCAACTTGCAGTGAAAATGCCATTGTCAATACAATATTTTCACAGGAAAAAGGAGGCACCAGCAGAGTGTCCAAAACTAATTCCTGACTTACCAGAAAGACTCCGACTCTGCACACCTGTGTTACCTCCTCCAGATTTGGCTCCGAACCGTAGTTGGGACAACCTCTGGTTATATACGTATAAGTGTTGGCTCGTAAATGGTAACATCTAACTACGTCTATCATCCGGTTCTTTTCTGTATATAAGGAGTCAACAGACGTTTCTCTCTTGGGCAGGGCATTTATTACCTCTGTGAACATAAAGCATATACATTTCACTGGGCTGGCCGTCTTCATTAGCTTTCTCTACCGACCGCTTTTTCTCCGTCTATCCCCCAAAAATGCCACTTTCAGGACTGTTCGCCGTAAGTTTAGATTCTGTGTTTACACGCAACTGCGCATGCTCATGGACTTAGACATCTCGCAATGCCCGGCTAATAAACTTCCTCCACTCTCTCCCTCTGTACCATCCCACGGGGTTTTACCTTAAGGAAAATTGGCTGACAGAATTGTGACATATGTCTGGTAAAAAGGAACATTTCCCCCTAGTCTTCTTCTGTTTGAATACATCTGTTTAAAACCTCAGGTGCCTACAAACCTCTCTGCAATCCCCAGCCTTGTAGGGCCATGGGTAATTATTTTCTTATGCACCATCCATGGCTTGTCTGCTTTTGGATAATATGAATATGCAAAAACTTTGCAAAAAGATTCCCTGCGGGATTTTTAATTATGTATTGCTCTTTTGAAAATGTTAAAGGCTAATGTTATTTTCTAAGAAAGAAAAATCCCTCCATCAATGCCCTCAGGAGAAAGAAAAATAAAATATTTTAAATTCCTTTTTCTTTTCTTTTTTTATAGCTGCCTCTTGGTCGAGAAAGGTCAGGCTCTTTGTTTTGTGTGTGGTGGAGCTGTGGACACCATTTTAATTCCATCTTGAATCATTGTATTCACAGACAGACAAGAACTGGATTAAACATAATGTTACAATACTGGTCTCTACTATTCCCTTAGCTGCGCAGGGCTATACCAGAAACCTCACCAATCTTTTCAATCCCCCGTGATATGCATAGCTATTGACCAGTGTTTGTTGGTATCAAAAGGTTAGCTTAGGATATAAATAAATTTATCTTTGCGAAGTTCTGGAAAGGTCATTCATGTTTTCCACCGAGTAATAACCTTATGTTGCCACGCTCTTATCCCTTTTCTTTACTTATAATAATACTTATATGTTTCACAGTACTAGTGCAGGTATCAGTAAGGAAACTGTGCGTCACATTAATCTGTGCAATTCCTCTGAGGAAAGTCTTACAAGGCAAACTTATTTAACTGCAGCTCCCTAATCTTTCCTGACAGATCTAGCTGTAGGGTCTCATTTGAAAAATCTAAATTTTTTGAGGTGCCATGAAATTATCTATGTCAGCTTGCAGGCAGACATATCTCTAGGCAAAAAGAGAACGATTTGATAGTTGTTTTTTCCTCCACATCTCTCTTTCTCTTCACTCCCTCACTCCCTTTTTCAATTCCTTTCTTTCTTTCATGATACAGTAAATACTGAGTTATGTTTTTCCAGAAATAACTCCATCCTCTGTTTTTTGAGACCAGTGCCATGCAGACCGGATGCCCTACAATGGCACCACAGAATAATGCCACCATGGAAAATTAGCTGCCAAACAGCTGCTGACCAAGCCTTTTGGTCTCACATATATTAAAAGGAAAATAGTAATTGTAGATGAAAAGCCTGTATCGTGAATCTAGTCTCTAGATCCCATTGTATTCTAGTCTCCTGTATAGTAAGTGGAACTCTACAGTGAAGTATTCAGATAGGTTTTCTGTAACCAGTGGCCCTGTGTGTGGCTGGCGGTATTGGACCAGACCCGTGATGTTGATTCATCTACAGTGGAGGACACTGCTGACCACTGCAACCCAGCTACTCCTCTCTTTCAAAGTCCGCTCAAAAGCTGCTACGTTAGGAACATGCATAAACACAGATGTTATACACAGATAAATATTGTTTCCATATTTGCTCCTCTAGTCCAGAAATGAATGTATGTGGATCAACGTCGGGCAAAGCATGGATGATTATCCATGGATCTAACTATTTATTAACATGTCCAAATGGCATGGTGATATTGGCTACATTACACTCTATTACTGGCTGTAGCATGTGAAGCCTTCTCTTTTATTCTCTATTTGCTGTTCATAGCATGTATACTGTATTCACGTCTTTTTAATGCCCTACAAATTTCAGTACAATACAACAAAGATCTGTATCTATTTACTCTTTGTTGCAGGTCTGGAGTTTGCCTACTCAGCGGCCCCCAAGTCCATGCAGAGTGCCATCATGGGGTTGTTCTTTTTCTTCTCCGGGATTGGCTCCTTTGTGGGCTCTGGCTTGTTGGCTATTGTCTCCCTCAAGGAGATTGGCTGGATGTCATCCCACAAAGACTTCGGTAAGAGACAGCATGACACTCATAATATGTGCTCTTGTTGCTGTACACCAGCACCAAGAGGTACAAACCTTAACATCCCAAAGCTTAAATTTTTGTGTGTGTGTTTTGGTCAATCCTGTGAGGGGCAATGATATACCTATGCCAGTGCCATAATAATATTTGATGTTGAATAAGGAGCTGTGAATGTTATAGGACATCAGCCTTTGTAGAATGTGACCATGCGCTCAGACCAAAAGATTCATGAGCTACAAAAGCATCCGGCAGTCATTCATTTTCAATGAGAGCCGGCCACGAGGGGCAGGGATTCGATTTTCTTCCCACTGTAACATCTCGCTATGTACTAAAGTTCCTAGAAAATATTTGTTCCATATTGACAATGGAACTGATTGTTGCTGTCTCCGGTTTCCCGGAGCTTTATGATCCATCGTTGTTTGTTTGTTGTATTGTGTACTGAGAGCAGAAAGTAAAACGGCATTTAAAAAAAAAAGAGTGTTGTTTGGAAATATAGACTAGGTACCTTTTGCTTACTAAATAATAAACGTGGACATTTTTTTATTTGATCATGCTTGTCACAGTGTCACAGTTCAGCCTGCCGAATAGCTCTACCACAAAGTTGATACTGGGCACAACCCAGTGATGTTTGCAGCGCTGCTTGAACGACCCGCCCCCTGCGCATTAATCTTTTGGTGTGAGCGCAGGGTGAGTTCTGAAGTTGCTCAGAAAGAAGCAATTTGACCTAATTGGTGTGAGATTACTGTGTGAGGTATTGACCCACAGTCTTTCTACAAGCATGCACTCTCGTGGGAGGCCTGCGTTGGAGATGTACTTTGTCTACGGCTGAATTTGAAGTATGAGCCTGATCTCCTTAAACTGCCTTCAACACAGCGCCCATTGATCTTTACCCATACAGTTTTCCAGAGAAGAATAATGTTGCCTCCAATATCTTAGGGCCATCCATACACCACCTGAATGTCTGGAGTGTTACAGTTGTCAGGCCTGCTGTTAGATGCCCAGTGCATGTCAACTATTGACTGTGCACATCGACTGTATATATGAACTCTCGATAGAATCCATAGTATGGATTCAGAATAAAGACGTTTATTTTCCAAGGACATGTCACAAGAATTTTCATGGCTTGTGTTGATTTAAAATCCACTTAAAGAGTTTGTAAATTAGTCGCAGAGAGCGGAGACAACACCCTGCTCAATTTTCTTGTTTTAAGAGTGTTTCCCATAATAAATGGACCTGTCAGACTAACGACAAAAGGTTTGTGTAAATCTGTCCAAGTGATAGAATAAATAGCGTGGTGGCAGCAGATGGATGGGCTCCCTGGCGAGAGGAGGCTCCCAGCCCAGACGCACTTTCCTGTGAGCATGCCGTAAATAAGCCAGCACTGTACCCTCAAACACCTAATAGCTCATTAATACAGTGTGCCGACAGGTAGGGAGGTATTTTTGATGATGTTAGCACTCGAAGATGCTTGGCACGGCTTCGTAAATCCATCCGTTGCCCAGCCTTGCCTCGCTTGAGGGGCCGTTTATTTAGTAAGCATCATTTGATTGTTAAACTAAAGTGGTTTGCCCGTAAGACTTATTTTCCTCCCTGCTTTCCAAAAGAAGTCATTTAACAGGTGAACTGAAGATATGAAATAAAACATCCTGGTGGCCATTGATAAAAGACAGATGGCACAAAGCTTAGGCATCAAATGCAGTCAGGAATCATTAGTTTTTGCGGCTGTGGTGGTTTTTCCAACCATACTTTGTTGGGTTTTACCTGTTGGCTTTTAGCAGATGCTCAGGGCTCTCCAGGAGGGTTGGAAGTGGATTCTCCTTATTTTCATATCTGAGGGCAATAGGGTGTGCTGTAAACAGCAGCTTGGGTGAGCTGTGCTGAGTTGTACTGAGCTGTGCAGGCCTGGAGACAGATGAGCAACATTAATCACAGGCTGGGGGTTTGATTACATAGCCCCTCTCCTCTTAAGTAAAGCTGCCCCTGGGGGCGTTACATAGGTATGGCACCGCTACCCTGGCACCACACTTGTGGATGCTCAACTCTCATGCTCTACCTCCATCTCCTCCTGCTCTGCACAAACCAATATCAATCAACAATGGTGAAAGAGTTCCTAATGATACATAGACAATACATAGATGATGCTAATGATGGTTCTCAAATCTTAAACATAGTAGGCTTATGTGTTGGAATTATTGATCTTTCAAATCCCAGTGCACAGGGTTGTTCCCTTTGGTTACATCTGGCAGGCTAGTCATTTATTACATTCTTGTATTTGGTATTTAAATAGGCAGGGCAGAAAACCATCTCATCCCCCCTGACAAAGACTGCATGGTGCTCTTTTAACCTCATAGGCCAAGTCAATGAAAGTTCAACTCCCTGCCTCTTCACAAGCATATCCTTTAAACAGGAGGAGCTTTTTGTTCCCCCACAATGTATTTTATTTTGCTCAATTTGTTTCTGAGGGAGTATCCTTCAGTAGAAGCAAACAGTGTTTATGAGCAGCTGCGGTCACATGACAGGAAATGGCCTTTTCTTTGACCAGTGTTCAAGTACCAACTAATCCTAGATCAGATGTCTGGGACGTGTTCAGACACTCAAAGTGAGTTGACATTCGCATATCCTGCTCATGAAGTGTTGGATCATACTTAGTGAAATGTCAGTGTTTTAATGGGGGCCTTTAATGTCAGCTCAGGCAAATTGTAACATTAACTCGTATTCTCTCTCAAAGGGCTCTATTTGAAAATGTATTTCTTTGTGTTTTTTCTATACATTAGAATTGTCAGAGAGACGACAACCAGGTTAGAGGGGTGGATGCACATAGGTGAACAGCTGGCATGTTGCAGTGGCATATAAAACTCCAGCATCAATCAAAAAGTTTTATGAACCAGAGGAGAGCTGCAGAAAATAGCTATAAAAACAAACATGCATTGATTCCCTTTCAGAATTTATTCTGAGCCAGAATTATTAAAAACTTGGGTCATTGCACTGAAGGCATTTTCAAACCTTAAATTGATATTGACCCGTTTCATCTCGACTCACACGATATGCTCAAACCACCCCACTAGCAGGAAAATTGGCCCACAAGTTAAAGCACACAGATTATCGATAGGTGACCCCTTATTTACGGGGAGTTCAGGGTAATCTCAATCTTGTTATGAACTAATCAGTACTGTGATGCAGGACCTCTGAGCACAAATGTTCTCAGAGAAATCTTCAAACCATCTCTCAAATAAGGCTTGTATCATAATCTTCCATATTGAGTGGTTTGCACTTTTACCTTCCCTGCTCAGCATTTGCCTCTTAAATAACTCAAATATTTATGGACTTCATTAATGTGTTTTACAGCAAGTCCTTGTTTTGTCTTTTGCTGCTGTAATTAGCCTTCCATATTTTTGAATGTGGGCCCTGGGGGGCATGGGCTGGAAAGAGGAGCTAGAGACTTAATGTATAATGAAATTAGAGCAGAACCATTACAAAATTGAAACCTTGCACAATTTTTCAGGCCTATTCCATTAATGGTGATGTTCCTTTTTGCCAATCCCTCTTCCTTTGCTCAGGTGCTAGCTATGGGAGTTTTTCAAATCTAAACCTTGCTTAAAGGTCATCCTATTTATTTGAACAACACAGTCTTAAGGTTGCAATAGCATCAACCAAACATTTTTTTTCATCAGAATAGTCCAAATGTTGTAAAATCAGGGTTTCTTACTTATATCAGTAGTTGATTTAAGGAAAGAAAAAACATGGTTGTGTGGTGTTGACATTCAGTACCCATCCATGAGGAAATTGTTCACCCCCCTCAGAGGCTAAGGGGGGTGAACAATTGTGTGGGTTGGTAAGTGTAATCTGCTGTTTCCATATTGTCCATACTCTATTTTCAAATGTCATTAATCATATTTTATTAAATACCCTGGAAATGACTATTTTGGGTCAGTATAATATGTCTTCCCCCCCTTATCATGCTGAATAATTTGAATGTACTTTCTGCCTTGCTCTCTTTAAGCCATACTGCTGTTAATTAAGACTGCAGTGGTAGACTCTTGGTTTACTATCTGTTAAAGTGAATTATCGATTGGAAATACAAGCACACTTGCTGCAAATGCACTTCCCTTCCCTGTGCTCTCCTGTCAAGCACATTGCTTTGCACCCCATGAATTATTCAAAGGGTGCTTTAGTTTTTGATCCATTTCTTACATTTTAAACCGTTGACCAGATTGAGATGACCAATAGAATAAGTTGAAGTTGTGATGGTGTCAAAGTGTTTGTCAGGATTTTCAATTGCTACCCATTTCATTAATGCTGTGGCAGAACAAACAGCTTTCTGGTCCTTTGAATGCTAGATCAAAGGTGTCAAGATAGATAGATGGCCCAGTATGCAGCGCATTGACAAAGAATCACTCCCATGTGTGATGCATTCTATCATCATGGTGTCTGTTCATTCTCCGATTTCTAATTATCCACAAGAGCGTGCACACAACAGAGAGGCTGGGAGAGAATCATCTATATGCATGGTGACATTGCGGATTGTGATCTGCTCTGCTGAGTGCATTAAGGAGCATGTAAAGCATCGGGATTGCTTCCTTTCAAATAGGTTAATCCTGTCCTTTGATCAGTACCAAAGGACACCGTGTTAAATCATTTACATGAACACGGATGTCTATGTTGGCTATATCTAGAGAGGCTACATTGTGACACCACTGCCTCCGATGCAGTGTGGAGTATCTTCCACAGGCCCTTGGTAAAATGCCATGTTTCCATCATGGCTGTTGATATGATGTAGCCTACTTTCAATCTGTGGCTTTGAGTGAGGATAGTTTATAGGTTATGTTTTGGAATGGGGCCAGATTTGTGTTAAATCGTGTCACTTTCCAGTGAACAATATTCTGACTCTGTCCCGTAGTATCTCTTGTATTGGATTCTTGCAGACGTTTGCCTTTTGTAATAAGAAATGTTAAGCTCAGTAATTTAATATAATGGTAAAACAACAAAAATCTGTACAACCCCTGACATGAAAGTGCAATAATTTACCAGGTGACTATTTGTAGAATGGTTTTGTGTGTAAGCACACCATAACAAGAAGACCAGTAGTTTCAGCCAAGCAGCCTGTTTGCCACAGCACACTTTTATTATTATTATTATTATATTATTGCTATAAGAACTTGTTGACGGCACAATGCTGACCAGTTATTTGGTCAACCCTTGTTTGGTTTGGGTCATAGTGATGACCTCAACAGTATTGTGTGTATTTGACCTTTTCTGCCCTAATGTGTTGCCTCCTCTGCAAAAAGTACAGAAAAGTAAGTTCATAATTTCCAGGTCTTTAAAAGTTTTGGGAACTGCAAAAACAGTCTGGGAAAATATTGTTAGGTCCTGATGTGCATATGAATACACATTCTATGCAGTTGTAAACTGATTGACATTTCATATATTGTAATATTTATTGTTGAATATAGAATTATCTTCAGCTATAGGTGACGTGTTCTTGTTCCAAAATCATCAAATCTAGTCAAGCATCCACAAGCATCATCTGGACCCAGAGGACTGCTGACTTTAAAGGGACGTGTAATTAGATTAGATTAAGATTAAGATTAGATTTCGATTAGATTAAGATTCTTTATTGTCACATATGTAAGTACACAGTGAAATTCTTGACTGAAAATTAGACTGTATACACACACACACACACACACACACATACACACACACATACACACACACACCTCCGTGGGAGATGGCAGAACGTGTGTACGTATGTGTACGTGTATGTGCAGCATGTATATTTACGTGCAATATGTATGTACATTGTATAAGTACGGTGATGTGGCTTCATTTGTTTATTGAGAATGTCCACAAGGGTACAGCACTAACTGGAAGCCAGGAAAATGTTAAATGGTTTGCATGCGGGGAAATGCTCGGGGAATGGGCGGCTGCTGCATGGCCGGGTGGAGAGACGTGTACTGAACCATCTGTTCTCTGCTTCTCCACCTGTGTCACACAGGGTCTCTCATTGGTCCGAGCACTACCCATGTATTGTTTTTGGTATTATTGAGGTGTCATATAATCCCATATGGGATGGGCCACAAAGTGGCATGACACGAAAATAAAAATATTCATTCATTCATTCATTCATTCAGTACACTTCTCCATCTCATAGAGTTGGCTACAAAGTCAATTGGGCTGCTTTACATGGTCAACGGGTGGAAAGCTGCTCTAATGCCAATACAATTGTCTCCAAGTAAAAAAATGGATGATTTAGTATGGTTGTCGGCTTCGCCCCTCATGTAAAGCCCCAGCAGGGGAAAACAGGTTTTCTTTAGAGCTTCCTTCCAGTGTTTCTTCGCTGAATGAGGGCAACCAACTCCAATCAACAGAGCAGCAATAGTGTGGACAACGATAGCCTGAAGTTTAGAGATGCAACCTTGTGACTGGAAACCTGCTGATTGGATTCCCCGGACCCAGCAAAAAAAAGAAAAATCTGGGTGGGGAATGTGAAGAAGTAACGCTCTACCCTCGTTCCACAACTTTGATTAGGCATAGAGCTTTTTTGTAAGTGTAGAGGTAATGCTTGAAAATGGACAAATTATGCCATACTATATAACCTCAGCATTCTCATGACTCGCTGCTCTTGTATTGTAAGTCATACAGTAGTCTTACTATGTGTCAAGCATGTAAACGTTTCTCAACCCTTTCCCCCCAATCCCCTTTCTTACCACAGACTTAATTTCTTAGTTCTCTCTGTCTCAGTATGTCTGTGTATCTGCTGATTTGGCTGTCTGTTTTTCTTCCCCTCCCTCCTGCACACAAGTCATATTTCAGTCCCAGCAAATCACAGTGGAAGCATCATTTTATTGCATCCCATTCCCATGAGGAAACAAACCATCCTTTAATACTGATGAAAGACTCCCTGGCTCGCATCACAGCTGAGGGCCCATATTGCTCTGTTATTTCTCATACTTCAGTCCCACATCATCAATACTGCCTTCCATATCAGTGCTGAAGTGTGGGGTCAACCATCTTCGCATTTAGATGTTTCATAGTGGTGAGATGAGAAGAAACGAGCCCCCTGCTGAATCTTAATTCCTGACAGAACTGTGTTTTCCTGCCATGAACAGCTCACTTCAAGCTAGCCTTTAATGTCTAGCAAACAGGAGAGCAAAACCATGGCAACCTGGCATAGGTTGTTGCCAGGTTGTGCCCAGTTACCTTTACAGTGATATTCTTTGAATGTGGAATGGTACTTTGTGATGAAAGAGCCATGCTGCTGTCCCCCCCTGAGCATGTCGTGGCTCACAATTACCGTGTTTCTCTTTTTGCTGCAACTCAAATTTTTTGTGTCATTTGAATGCCACCCTTCCTTCTCAGCTGGTGACTCGGCTCAGATGTTACACATTCTCTTATAACAATGTTTTCTCTCTCTCTAGGTAATATCAATGACTGCTATCTGCACTACTACTTCTTCCTCCTGGCGGGGATCCAGGGCATCACCCTGCTGGTCTTCCTTATTGTCTCTGTCAAGTATGACAAGCAGGGAGGCAGAGCAGGGAGCCATAGGCAGAGTCTCTCCTCCTCTTGACCCCAGGACTGACACCCACACAAGTCCCTGTATCCCTCGCACCAGATCTGCCCTTTCCACTCATATTGTTCAGTGCCAAAAGGACCTGCCCAACTTAATAGGGTTTCTTAGATTATTCTCTCAAAGGAAGCAAAGTCCCACATGGTCCTCTCATGAACTAAGAAAAGTTCATTTAAATGTATGTTTCTTATTTGAATTATTTAAACTTTTAAGCAGGGATTGTTCACCCTACTTTGTAATGATAATGGTTTTACACAGGTACCACTGAAAGCTTCAAAGATTAATAGAGGAGTCACCAGGCAATTATCTAGGTTGTGATCATTTTATATAACTACAGTACTTCTTACCCCTGTGTGTTTACTCTTGTTGCCTTTCTTTGATCATTTGCACTTGACTTGAGGAGTGGTGCCATATAAAGACAATATTCTGATATTTTCTAATCATGAAAAATGCGTAACTGTTTTTATAATTCAATTTTTATTGTTTGTTTTCTAGCGCAGCCATGTGTTTGCAGTAATGACAGACCTTGGTATGATATCTGTGGTTAGTCATCCTGATCATTTGGATGATTTCCGTACATACACCCACAGTCTGAAATTTGGGGATGTTTTTTTAAATTAAATGTACTTGTAATTTTTTCTTGATTCTGATTCGCCCTCTTGGTTTGCAAGAGAGTTCATATGTACAATACCAATGCAACAACATTCAACTAGTGCTCACCGTGAATGGAAAATTCTTCTCACGCATTGGTCAACTGTGTGTTTGTCACCAAAGTGTGGCTTGAGATTCCCAAATGTGAATATAGAGTAAATGACACAATGATGAAACATATTCACTGCATCACCATGACTTGTTGGAAATGACTGTTGTGAATGCTTAGAGGAAGTAGCTCTTTTGTTTTAGGGGATCAGAAATTCCAAATGTACACACTGTAGACAAGAAAGGAAACTTGTTTCCACAGCCTGTTAATTACATACTGTAAATCCACATTAATCCACCCTACAAACCCATTATCCACAGAAAGCATCACACATGAATAATGATATGTCCTCATGTCACAATACTTCTCTAAAGCTGCAAAGCTGTTGTTAATTTCTGGCCAAGCTGCAAAACCACAAGTCATCATCATTTTCACCTAAACAATTGGTTATAAATCTAATCAGGTGACCATGAGTATCGTTTATAAAATATCTATGGCATTCATGCTTGGATACTGATAGAAATGAGTTTTGTCTTTTGATATATAACCCACTGACACCAAGATATCAATCTCTTTTTACAGCCTTTTACAAATGAGGCCCCTTATGCCTAAGCCTAACCTTACATTTTTATTTTATTTTATTCTTTTATTTTTTGTGTGATGGCTTGGCAGTTTGGCCAGGGAGTGAAAACCTTGCAAATCCTGCAAAGGAGGCAACTGGTTGGTTGTCATATTTATTAGACTGTGATGCATTTGTTTTAGCTTTATACTGTTGTGTGTATTTCTTAAATGTTCAGAGTAAATATAAACAAAAGGTACAGAATTGTATTAATAAAAGTGATACTGCACACCAGGAAATGTAAAACTGCCTCTGTGAGCTCAAAACATGTTTACATACTCCTGTGCTGTAAATGATGTTACATTTGTAACATGGAAACCAGATGCTATCTCAATTACAGTATGCCTGTTTTAGTGATTTTAGTTTGTGTTTTGTTGGTTGGATAAGTGGATGTTCCCTGTTTTGTTGCATATTTTATATATACTGTACTTGCTTTGTCATCTCGATCATCTTAAAAAAAGAGTTTTTATTTTGGAAATATATTCAGTTATAATAATGCTGCAGTACTGGAATATTGTTTTGTGGTTATAACTGTGGTCATTAAAGCATATTACATTCTAAGTGGTGTTTGTCATTTTTGCATTACAGCCATTGCCTGTCATAAATGAGGCATGGCCTGCAAACTGTGCAAAGCCAGTTCAGACAGACAGCATGACTGATGGTGCATCACCTGATGTGTCGGCAGTCATGTGAGCTCACCTGCTGAAGTCACGTACCTACTGTAATACAGTGGGTTTAAAAAGACAATTTAAAGCCAGTTTCCTTGCTCACTGTGCTACTTGTAATGCCTGGTGTGCATTTTTTTCTCTCGCCACCAATAGCGCTCTGTTATGCCCCATGGGGGAGTCTTGCAATTTATCACCTGCTCTTGAATTGGCATGAATTGTCTGGCTGAACAAAGAGTAAACAGGTGCTGAGTGTGAAAGCCTGCCAGGGCTTGTTGGTCCTAAGGCAAGCCACTTTAAACAGAGTGTCTATATTATTTATAATAAAGACAACACACCCTGTGGCAGGCTGCTATGAAAAAGATTGCAAACCCAGAGGTGGAAAGCCTCATTTTGATGAGCGCTTTTGTATTCCTCACTGGGGAGATGGCATATTTCTTCGTAGTTTCATCAGACACAGATTGCAATCAGCACATCATCACGGATCATTTTTTAATGCCAAGGCCTCCCAGCCATGACACCCGGAGAGGAGCGTTTCCTGTGGAAGTTGGTCAGAGAGCTCACATAGGCCTGACTGAGTAGACGGCTTGATGTCTGAAACCAACACAATGCCTCAGGTCATAATTCTAGTGTGGCGGCTTGTTTCTCATGTTGAGAGGAATTTCTGACAGATCTGAGTGATAATGCAGGTAGTACTGCAAAGCAATAAAACTGAGAAATATAGTTTAGGCACTGGCTTCCCAATGTTTTCAGTTGATTTATTGGCCAGGATTTAAGAAAACAACAGCCTTGGAGAGAACAACCCCTGCATACATGTATACCTGCTATAGGGGCTTTATCTGAGCATGTCCTGTGAGCCGAGATAAGGCGTAACCCAGGTATCAAGTTTATAGAATCTCACCTTGATTGTATTTTAAACTGGTAAGCTATTTTCTTTTCGTTTCTTCTAATTCTAATTCTTCTTCTTTTAATTCGTTTTGGCAAGCTTGATAAGTTGAGCATTTAAGGCGTTTAAACCAAGAATTTTTGAGTAAAGATCCAATAAGTTATAAATACAAATGGATTTCAGATTTGTATTTACTCCAAATGTCTCTATTTCAAAAAGTTCAAGTGATATGAACAGGATGTGAAGTACAAAACGTTTTAAGATGTATGACATTTGGAGGTCTCCAGGTAGAAATGTGATCCTGAATAGAATGTTCAGAACATAAAGAAATCTGTAAATGGAGTTTACATTTCCTTTATGAATTCAGTGGGTGTATATTTCTTTCCATTATATTCATATGCTGTAAATCAAGCACTTTTATCTCCTCCCCATCTACTCTAAATGACTTTCAGGGGGCATGTGGCAGTCTAACATAATCTAGAGAATGTTAACTTGCTTTTAATTAACTCTTACCTGTGTAATGAGAGACCGGCAGATGCTCCCGAAGATGTTCCTCCTGTAATTGGTGGATTAGGTGGTGTCTTCACATGTTAATTAAGATAAGATAACGCAGACACGTTTAGAAAAAAGGTCAAGCTGACAAATCACCCATCTCTAAGTATTAATCATCACCATTTACACAGGCCTAATTATCTTATCTGATCTGTCTTTGTGGGCATCCTGGAGCCCTTTATATGTGATTCAGTAGCCTATTGTATAGGACAAGAGTCAAGTTTAGTTGACAATGGATCAGCGATCGCCGCCGCGTCTGCCGCCGCCGCAGCACATTTATATGGCTTAGTACTCGGCGGCAGATGAAATTTGTAAAAATCTCTTTACATTTTACAGTTTTATGGGGAAAACGTTGACATTTTTGCCTATTTTGACACATGGAGCTTGTGAACGCTCTGCACAGTACAATTCTTGATTGACTCTTCTCAAATTGTGATAGCGTATAGATATGGTTCAGTACACGGAGCCAGACGAACATTTTGAAAATATTTCAATATTTGACTGTTGTGGTTTTGGCCTATTTAAAGGGATAGTTCACCCATTTTTTAAAATGTTGATATTATTTAACTGAGCCCCAAAGTAGTACGTGGGACTGTTGCGATTGTATCCTCGCCTCACAGTTTTAGCTGTACAGGATTGGACCAATGCTAACAATTAGCATGTTCCCATAGGGCAGACTGTCCTCCCTGCTAGCATTCTTTAAAATAACCGTCTAAATGTAACTTGAATGTATAGAACAGTCATTTCCATGTGATGAGCATGTTTCCCCGGATGATTTAATTCAAGGACCAGAAAATAACTTTCTAGGAGGAGTAACTGTTCCGTCCATCTTCCCATGGACTCTGGTGGAAACGGACGTCCCACCTGTAAATAACGTTACAACGCTACTTGATGGTGAGTTAGCTGATTACTAGTTAGATACTGAATTGCCTTGCACAATGCTCTCTGATGACTGTTGATAGTGTATTGGTGGTTATATTTAGATTCACTAGGAATGTAATAGCTTATACTTGCTTCAGACTTATTCGGCCCATATACCCATATATTTTTGTGCGGAGTGATACCAGAAAGAGAGAAAAGGAGTTCCGGCTCTAAAGTTGGAAGCTGAAAGGAGTCATAAACAGCAATTTTAGTGAAAATATCGTCCTTGTGCATTACGTAATCATATGTGCATTTTCATTTCCAACCGCGATACTTGTAAATGTGCTATTAAACCTAATTTGAGTGGATTTAGACTGTTATTTTAAAGAATGCTAGCAGGGAG
>OMLI01030745.1:0-11262 GCA_900302605.1 Rondeletia loricata | reverse complement strand
GCTGCTGGTGTTGAAGCCTCTTCATCTGCTTCAACTGTTATTTTTGTTGGTGCTGCTGACTTTGATAACCTGATTTCGGATATACATTTTTGCACACAGTTACAGTGACTAGAAGGCCTACTACCGCTGTTGTGTCGTTTTCCCACTCCCCGCCAGAATCTCTTCGTCCAATGAATCAGTTAGCGTAGTTGAACCTGGATAGCCTATGGTAGGTTAGGTAACGTAGCTAGAGGCAATGATAGGTGCAAACGTCTGTCAATCATATTATCGTTTTAATCTTTTTTTAAACAGTAACGTTATTTTATTTGGTAATATACATTTAAATATGATTATCCATTCGGAATTTATCTAATAAAATGTAAGAAATAAAAATATATAATTATTATTAATTCTTTCAGAATTTATCTGGGAGGGGCAAAGGGGTCAGGTTGGGGGGGCAATTCCCCTCCATGCCCCCCCATGCCGCCGGGTCTGCTCTCTCCTCGCATCTCCTCCTCGTTTCCCCCGTGAAGTTTCACAGAGGAGTCGAGGAGGAGACGCGAGGTGAGGAGAAATTGTTATGTAATGGCATGCACCCCTAGCACTGGGCCACTTGACCTGTTGCTTCTTCTCAGTACAGTAGGCTCAAAGTGTTGACTCTTGCAGCAGTAAATAATGGCTACTCTCTAACTTGGCATGCTTTTTTTTTTTTTTTAACAAGTATAATGCACATTAATAAAAATTTCTGTAAATGTGCCAGAGTTAGCCAAATAGGGTAGTTTTCATGTGTAGTGCCTGGCCAGATGACATTAGTGGCTACCTAAAATTAAAAGCAATTATTAAAAACATAAACAAACACAGGTATACACATACCTAAACATGACATGACTAAACATACCAACAATATAACATTATACAAAAAATCGATTAATAGTACAGCAGAGCATCAGTGACAGGGCAACATTAAGGCAGGTACACATGAAGGCATGTAGCAGAGTATTGGCAACATTTAAGCACAAGGATATAAGCAAGTTCACAGAGAGCAAGTTTACTTGCTTGTGGTAGTCCGTCGTGTCCGATGATTACTTCCACTTCTGAATGTCAACAGTGACTTCTTTGGTGGCTGGACAGTCCAATATGTGATCCACATGTTTTACTGCAGGTGGGGCATGTCGCATGTGTAGTTTGAGGTACTGCTGGTCGACATAGATGTGTGTCTTTTGAGGCATTTTTGCTCCTCCTTTGCCTCCATTTCCTATTCCAGCATCTGTACACCACTCTAGCAGAGCTGCTGTCAGCTGGAGCGGTCAGCAACAGCATCCTCCAGGTCTGCAGGTTTCAGACGGCACTGCTTAAAGGATTCTTCCGGTGTTGGTGAAAGTTAGCCTCATTTTCCAGATTGGTGCCTCTCCCTTCCGAAATTACTGTGGATGTTTATACACCGTTATCACACAATTATCGAAAATGAGACTGGTGTTCTGTACCTTGTAGATGCAATTCAATCCCATTCCTGATATGACTCGTCATTTACAATATCAAATCCAAACTTCAGAAATGTGTAGTAACGTAATCCATGGAGGAGAATTATGGGTCGAAGATGTAAGCATAAAATAGTAGTATAAAAGCATGCAATATTTTATTTGTGAATGAAAAGTATTTCCTGACTGACGAAATTTACGCTTTTTCAAATCAATGCGCACTCTCACTTTCACCAGAGATGGTGGATAAATTAAGTCTCTGCTTTCACCTGAAAAGTTGGGTTTGTTTAGATCGGAAGGCCCTTCTTGTTTTGTTCTTGATTCTTGTTTTGGAAGACCCCGTGTCTCAGTTTGGCAAAGACGGCTGAGGCTTGCTTCATCCTATTTTGTATTTCATGGTCAATGAAAAGATTATGTATTAAGTTACAATGATGAACAAGGATCTTGATCTTTTTTTTCCAGGGGCAGGTAGTTGTTTAGAAGCCCTTGGTGCAGGCAAGCCTCTGCTGGTTGTAGTCAATGACAGGCTGATGGACAACCACCAGCTGGAGTTGGCCAAACAGCTACATATGGACTCCCACTCGCTGTACTGCACTTGCAGGTCTGTGTTTCTCAATGACCTGGTATATACATTAATCAGATATAGTTTCTGCTCTGAGGATATTTAGTGAAACAGCATTAACAATTATTTTCTCTTCACTAAAATTTCAGCACCCTGACAGAGACCCTGAGAACTATGGATCTTTCTGTTCTGTTGCCCTTCTTGCCTGGACAGCCGAAGAATTTTGCCAACTTTCTAGACAAGGCCCTTGGTGTTCAGTGAAACTTTCGATTAAACAGGACTGCTAATGTTTTGTCAAACTGAAGGGTGATGTATTTGAGAATATCATTTTATTGTAGAATTTGTATTGGTATAGCATGATACTTGGTTGTAATGTTGTAATTATGGATAACAATAATGCATCATTGAGACTGTTGAACATTCTGCTGTATTCTATTTTAATATGCAACTAGCAGTGTACCCGGCATTGCCCGGGTTATTTTCTGGGGGCGTGGCCTGGGTTTTGACCTGCCCATGACCTTGCCCGTGGGTTTTGACCTCCCCATGACCTTCCCCGTGGGTTTTGACCTGCCCATGACCTTCCCCGGATCATAACACACCGCCATGCAAATTTTCAGCCCAATCCGACCTGGGGTGTGGGCGTGCATTATAGACACGCAGACAACTTTATTATGTAGATAAATTGTTGTTAATAATATAAGCCTCATTTCAAATCACCGTGAATGTTGTGAATTATTTGTATACTCATTTCTAGATTCTGGTTCTTGAACAGTTGTAGACAAGTGTAAAAAAAATTAAAACATCGTCCCTAGCCTGGGATATTTGAGAGCAGTAATCGAGACAGGCGAAGGAACAGTTGCACTCTGACATGAAAACAAACACTGCATTGGTTCAGTTGAACACAGCGAGTAGAGGAAGAAAAGACAAAGGAGTCATCAAACCACCGATGGAAGTAAACATTCCTTCTTAAGATGATTTCATGGACTTTATTCATCTGATTCTGAATCTGAGATTCAGGTTTCTTAGAGCTCTCTGAGTGATGCGTATCCATATTAAACATGGAGGTAAGCCACTGTGCTGTTGATAATTTTTTTGTTTTTTTATGGTTCTTGCTTGCAGTACTTAAATTTGTCATTCTCGTACTTTCATACTGAATTGTTCACCTCTGTATTCAAATGTTGCCTTGAAACAACAAACCATATATCTGCTTTGATTTCTGCTAGTGCCATTATTACAGCTCATTTGATGATTGTAACACCAGTGGTTTTTGTAGGTAAACACTAAAGGCTGTGACTTTGTCCATGCTATGGACAGTATATTGCAAGTTCTAAATGCAAAGCTGAGTGCATACTGATGGCTCTTATGAGGGAGCCCAGCAGCACACTTCAAACATGACAAATAAAAAATTACAAGGAATAATTTAAACTTATGTCAACTGAAGGTTAACATCATGGAATTTAAACGGAATATCTAACCTATGCTGTACGTGACTTGATAAATATCATGATTATCATTTTCACCCATTTCTACTCATTAAAAAAGGCGACCAAAAACAAGTATGGTGTAAAAGGGGGCTGATTTACACAAACACCTGAAGGGATTTGCTGCATCGCAGTGAGGCAAGTTGTACCAAGTCTTGCCACAAGGGTGAGATACTGTTTAAAATTGTGGCCTTGTGGGTTGACATCACTCATCCTCCCAGCCCATCCCACACAACAGTGCAATGCCTACCCAGCATTCCATCTTATCCCAGTCCAAACTGGCAAGAGCAGATGTTGACATTTGGTGGCTTTGCATTGTGGGACAAGTAATGACTGCAAACCAGAGGCCACAATCTTTATGCACCTGGCCCATTTTTCAAGAGAAAACTTTTGATGTGATAGCAGGACATGTTCTTCATATTTGAAGTAGGATCCTATGTACCATGAATATCTTCTTCTACCAAGTCCATATCTCTTTAGAGCAGTAGGAGAGCAGGAACATTTTTTACATGTTTTCTTGGCATAGATAAGAGGCGTCACCATCTGCCTCAGTGATTGGAGTGTATGAAAGGCTGTCGTGAATTTTTTAACCTGTAGGGAAGGAGGGTGTATGTATCTTAGCAGCCTGTAAACAAGGGTGTGAAATTGGAACTGAGCTCTGATATTGCTGTTTATTTTGAAGACACGGATCACTGTTATGTTTCAACCATGTTCAGCTGTATGGAATGACCATTTGGGCCCAAATAAGAGACATTGGGTTATTCATGTACAATTCCTGTGAAACTGCAATTAAGAAAAACGTACTACAATTTAAGAAAAATACTGAGGTAATGCTGTTGACTTGGCAAAGTGACTGGATGTCTTTATGTTTGAGTTACAATAGCTTCACTTGGTGGAGTTATGTTACACAGGAAATGTTTGGTGAAATGATGCAAGTAGCCTAGTTTACAGTTCCAGCTCCAAATGGTGTTTAGAGTCAGCAGGGGGGAAAAAAGTCCACTGGCCACAGTGGCTGGAAAATCAGAAAAATTCACCAGCCATCAGCATTATTTTACCAACCAATTAGATTTTTCTGATAGAATATTAATAAAATGAATAAAGCCTGGTAAGCTGCCAAACTGGCTTGTAGAATAGACAAACAGTCCAAATCTACCAGCATTGAGAGTGGTAATTTCCCACCCTGCTTGTAGTGTATGTGGCAAGTGCAGGTACTTTACATTAGATCCATGAAGTACACGAGCATAGAAACTGAGGTAAAGTCTCATATCAGTGTTCCTCAACAGAAGTAAACCAGAAAAAGAATGTCAAACTTCCTTCTCAGGAAAGTCCCTCCCTTATCTTTCATGGTGAATTGCTGTGGAAACTCACCAATAATTCTGTCATAAGTGTAATCATATTGTTTGGTCTACCTTTTCTTTCAAATGAAGGGATCAAAGTGATATTACATAATGAAATGGTTCACTCTTCCCTCTCTGTTGCATAAAGAAACTGTGCCCAGCTCCACATTGCAATCTCCAACAGGGTGTTGAATCATCCAAATTATATTCTAAGAAGAAGAAGAAATCCAGCAGCATTCCCATAGTTTGTAACTTGTTGCTGCATGGGCCAGATGCCTTTCTTCAGTTTGCTGTTCAGTCAATCAAACAAATATCTCACAGTTCCAATCCACAGATCTGATACGACCACATTTGAAGAGTGCGACAAAATGAACCAGAATGACCTTAGTTTCTAATTCTATGGTCCAACCAAACAACTACCTTATTAGCTTAATCAAGGAAACATGAAAGTTACTTTTAGCTAATAAGAAAAGTACCCTAAATTAAGGGGTCAAGACGTTTCGCATATAGTAATGCTAACTGAGCTATGGCACTCACAAAATACATAATTTCTTGAAATGCCATTACATTTTACATAGATATAACTAGTTTTCTGGTATGCAGTTTCTGAAATGTTTGTATTATCATCATAGGCCCATCAGTTCAGTATCACAACACTTTGATCCTTAAACAACTGCATTGGTTCTAGCCAAAGTCATTGAAGATGCATGATAACTCTGTGATTCAGTTCCTTTCTTGGTAGTATCTGACATTTAGTATTGAAAGTATGTATTTTAGGCAAAGTCCCAGCCAATTCAGTTTAGCTGTAAAGATGTTGCATTCTCTCGCTTTCTGGTTTGGTTTGGATTGGTTCTGACTGCTACTCTTGAGTATGTTTCACGTGATGTTTTTAGACGCTGCACGTTAATCTAATAAAGGGGTTATTTGGAAGTTGGAACCAAGTCACTTTTTTTTTTTACCATGGAACCAAGTCACTTTTTTTTTTTACCATCGCTTCTCTTGCAGCTCTAACAATTTTTTCATTCAAACATGTACTGTCTTATACATCAAGGTAGTTGTAATCCTTTTCAAAACATTATACTCTGGCAGCAGTACCATAATGTGGCATGGTATTATCTCTGCGTTTTCATGCAATCTACAAACTGTTGTATTGTATATCAGTCCTCTCTCCCACTAGAACTGCACAGGGCACAAAGTGGCTATGGGTGAATTTAGAGAGGCACAAAATATCTGCTTTGAACTTTGTGTGATCCGGGCCTGATCTGTATCTGGCTGTATAAACATGGTGAAATCAAATAAAATCTGTTTATTTCAACGTATTTATTTATTTTTAACTTTTTTTAACGGCTATAAGAACATCGGATCTGTGCCCAAGGGGGTTAAAAATTTAATTGTTGGTCCTAAAATATAACATGTTTCTCCCTTACACATCAATTCATTGGTGGATGTCTGGCTCCAAAATAGAGGATTCATTTACAGGCAATAAGCAGTTTAGGGCTGCTCAGAAACTAAGTTTGAACTGGTTCTACAAAATGAGATGTCATTTTTTCACTCCTACAGGCCTACAGTACATTATGCATAGTAGTTTGCATAGTAGCATTGACTGATTCCCACGTTTTTATGTATTGTGTTTAGATTCAATTAAATGTCATTGCTGTAGATGCATATAACAGAAGTTTCCACACAATATAGCAAACCACTTACTTTAGTCTTCACCTCTCAACTTGTTCCTTTTCTCCATTAAATTTTTTTTTTTAATTTCACCTTTATTTTACCAGGAAATGGTCCCATTGAGATTTACATCTCTTTTACAAGGGAGTCCTGGCCAAAATGGCTTAAAATATAACAAATAAAAGGACACAAATACTCCTATTACATAATAATAAACTCTTTAAATTTAGTAACATTAGGAGTAGTAGCTTACATTGAGGTTCTACACAAATAATGTATGTCACACTTAATGTACAGCCTTATCTTTAATTAACTGATGCATCTGATTATCTTAAGCAAGGGGACAGTAAAAGTCTGGTGGAAGAAAGAACAAAAAACAAGACAGAAGTTACTGTAAGTAAATCTAATTTAAATTAATGTGATAGTACTGTGTAACTGTCTTGTGGCTCTTGTGCTGAGACAGAAAAACATTCTGATATGAACTAATTCAATGCCAATACCCAGATTCCTGATAAAGAACAAAAGTACTATTCATGAGTGGACTGAATAAGTCTATACAAAAAGTAACAATTGGGTCAGAGCAGAGGGTCAATCAAACTACCATATATCCAAATGGTCATTTGTAGACTCATGGCAAGAGAGACTGCAGTCAATGATTCTTGTTTACTTCAGCAGCAGAAGGGATCAGGAAACTACCGTGAATGATGCAACTTTCTTTAGCAGTTTGGACGGCTGTGTCTGAGACAATAAGGTAGATCTCTCTCTCTCTCTCTCTCTCTCTCTCACACACACACCTTCTACCTTCTTTCACTTTGGTGTTTCTGATTTGATTCCTACTACCCAAACCACCTCTTGATATGGTGTTGGAAAAACAAATTCAATATCACTCCCTCTTGAGTCCAGTTACACCTCTGTTTTGTGTGGTTGTTTCAGGTTGTAGTAAGGTGTGGTAAGGTGTAAATATGGCCACTGAAAGAGCAGCACACCTTCAGATCTTTGACCCTCAGACCTCCAAACCTGGTTCTCCAATATTGTGAAGGCACACCAAGGGGAGATATTAAGACTCAGCCTGGGGTACTCTGATGGGCATACTTGCTTAATTCACTAAAACAGTTCAGCCACCATGAAATGGAGTCTGCAAGAATTTGTTACTTCCAAACAAATGCCTCGTCCCAGAAACGGGTTTTCTGTTAGTTTGGTAGCCCGGCCCTCTCTCTGACTTGCTATGCCCAGGCCTGTTTTTGCCTCTGAGTCTGTTCATTAGCATTTGGATAAGCCTCTGTCAACTGGCTCCGCCTCCTGTGCTTTGATTGGTTCACACTGTTACTGGAGCTGTCAGCCCGGTGCTCTCCTCCAGAGCGCTGCTAGCTGCAGACCAGTCTGCTGTAGGAGGCTTTGCCTTTGTTAGCTAGCTTTAGAAGGTACCGAGAAAGACAGAGCCGCATCCATGCACTAGCATAGTTTTTAGAAAATGATCATCTGTACGAATAAAATGGAATACCCTTTTAGAAGCCAGTGCCAGCGAGTCCAAAAACAGGTAAGTTAAAACTAGCGTTCAACGAGGCTTTTCAACCTAGCTAGATGACTGTTTCGACATGATTAAAACTAACGGCTAACTAGGTTAGCTTCAACCTTAGAACTAATGTTCATTCATTGGCCGAGGGGATTTTTTCTCTCCAAAAAATTGCTTGTCCCTTAACCAGCTCTCACATTCAGCTCTCTTGTTGGATTTTAACTCGCTGTTTTGTTAGCTAACACCCAGCGCGATAAAAGATTAACAGCTTTTTTCTCCAAACTTTTTAACTTGGTGTTAGCTAGTAACGTTATAGTCAGTGGCTAGCGAGTATAGCTGGTCTGACTCACCTAACGGTTTACTGAGCTAACAAGCTAGTCAGTTAACTTACATGACAAGCTAGTGTTAAGTCAGTTAACTTATACATGTTAAGTCAGTAACTTAACGTTACATGCGTCCAATACATCTTGTATGGTTGCATGGCTATGAATTGCCACCTTACTCAACGTTAGCAAATATAATTCAATTGTCACATAAATCCCGCAGCGTTACGCCAATGTACCACGGTTTAATGTGCATTTTGGTACGAAATGAAACGTGCAGATTTACAACAAAATGTGCCTATTCCTGTCTCTTCTTTGTAAACTGTAAGGTCACCATCACAATTGCATGAACATACACCAAGACTTGGTTTTGGTCGGTTCACCATCCATCTTCACAAGTCCATTGTGTGGTGTATTGCCTTTATTGACCATTTTTATGTCTATCCGATTTAGCCAAATACCAACGCTGCAATGTGTAGTTACTATAAACAGACTTGCAGTATTTGAGAAAGCGATAAGTGACGATGACATAATCTGAAGATTTACACAGAGGAGAAATTGTTGGTCATGTATGTGACTGTGAAGAAATGCAGTGCCATTTTTGACACTAGATATCAGTTTACGACGGATCGAAAGGATAAAACAATATAAATGTTTTTGACACATCGCCTAATGACGATGTTGTTCCGTTTTTCTCCTCCCAAATGTTGACGACTTTATTGTGCTGTTATGTTGGGTGAACTGGACTGCCAATCAAAGTTGTTTTTCTCTTCTGTCGTGCTTTTCATTTAGCAACAGAGAGGGGGCGCTGTTCTCAGTAGTCAAAGACATGTTTTCTGCAGCTTAGCATCCAGAAATGGAACAACAGAGGAAGGAATGTGAGCAGCCAGGGATTCAAGTCTTTGACTGTTGTTTCAAGCCCAATTTCTTTTGCTGTGCATAGTTACTCATTGGTTGCTGTTTATCTTCAGTTTCATTCAGTCAACGTAGAACAAATCATTTGGGTCATACTGTTAGATGGTGAAGAGGTAACCACCCCCTTGTCATCTATTTATGATATGAAAATGTAGTTATAGCCCAGGTGAAGAAAACAGATTCAAATAAACAATCTCTTAGAATATTACCTGTAACTGGGGTTAACTATTGATGTCGGCTTGGGTGTTCAGTATTTGTACAGAGACAAATGGCCACACAAATGAGAAGGAGCCTGAGTGTTTACAACTACTTGAAACATTTGCTTCCCCAAGCTCTCTATGTTAAAAGAAAGAAAATTGATAAATGGCAGGCATTCAAGCACCAACAATTTTTAGCACCTGACTGCATGCCTCTGGCCTATTCGTGAAGGAAGCAAGTTATATATTATCCCGTGCATCAGTGAAGGTCTCCTTGCTCTGCCTGCCTGCCATGTTTTCTGACAGGTTTGATCATTCATTTGGGTTTGCCTCTCTTTCTTCATCATGCAGCCGAGTGGTTTGTTTGTCTTGGTTGTGTCTGCTGTCCTACCCAGCAGCTCCCCCCCTCCCCTCTTTGGGCTGCAGCTGGTTGTTTTGCGCTACTCCCCGAGTTCAGGTTGCAAAGCCAAAAACAGGCCTGGCTGCTTGTGTTTCCGGTGATGAAGGGGGATGAGTTAGTTAATGCCGTCAGGACCCTGGCGCATGATAAGGACAGACCCCTTCAGGCTCAATTGGAATGCAGATTGAATGTCCTTCTCCTGTATCTGCAGCCCCCCCCACCCCCAATCTCACGCTGACACATTTACCCTTGGAAGAAGATTGCTGGCACCATTTTCCCATTTCTTTGTTCGGTCTTGGTCATGCACTCTTCTGTTCATATTCCTGTGTGCATACAGTGCTGCAGTTTTGTTTGTCAGCCTGTTATCAAAGCCTCTCTTTGTCTCCATTTACCTTTCCTCCCTTCAATGATGTCACTCCTGTTTTTCATTTCTGCTTCGGATTTTGCTCTGATCAATAAACAAATGACCTCTTGCGTGTTGTGAGGGAAGGTTTTTTTCTTTTTATGTCAAATGATCTTCACTTGTGAATTTTCTCCCACAACAGGCCTTCTGTGAGTTTTTTGTTTTTCTTGCAGCCACGCCACAAGTTTGAATTCATCTTTTGATTTGAATACAGCAGTGCTCTAATATAAACATCACCATCTCTCTTTGTCACCCTCTAGTCTGTTTTTGACTAGGAAAATGGCTGCTTTTCCAAATCAATAGCTTCTGGGCATAAGCTGTATTGCTTTTTATTTTATAAGTTGTGTGTACAAGGCCTTAGGCTAATATGCCTTTTTCTAACAGACTATTTGCATCTATGTATATCTGAGATTGAAATATGCTTCATAATACTCTACACCATTACCAAAAATTCTGATGACATGTTGATTTTATTTTATATAGCCACCCACACACCCTTCTCACCAGGGCTTTTTTTTCCTTCATGTGTGTGCATATTAAAGGAATTGGCCGGTCTGCTAAGACCCCAGGTTCATTGTTGACATGGTCTATGTCGAGATGTAAATCAGCCATGAGTTTTCTTCAACTCACCCTCTCTCGCGGTGTACCGGCATTCCGAAATTTGGCAGTTGGCCAGTCATTGAGATCCATTGTATTCCAAAGGAGTGTTTAGCAGCTCCCATAGCTGTGTCTTTGTAATGTCCAACACAAGTAAGCGCATACGAACTACCCTGGATAGGTGGTTTTCTCCAATAGTGCCCACAAACCAAGAAATAAACATGTTTAGATTCCGTGTTTACACGCCACTGCGCATGCGCCACTGAGACGCTGAGAAATTGAAATCAGACGGGGCCGTGAGCATGTAACCTGACTCTGCTGAGCATGCGCAGTGGCGTCTAAACACAGAATCCTAGCGTCTCAGCGTCAGAGTCCATGAGCATGCGCAGTGGCTTCTAAACACAGA
>OMLI01030741.1:0-13460 GCA_900302605.1 Rondeletia loricata | reverse complement strand
TCCTCCTATTCTCTTTTCGTGTTTTCATTACACTGAATCTTACTCTCTCCTGTTTTGTCCTCTCTCTGTGCTGCACCCAGCGCTGGGAAAACAACAGGCTTCTGGCTCGGTCGTGAGGAGTCCGCGTGGAGACGGCGATGGGTTGCTAGGCGACGGCTGCCGGGCGATTCCCTGGACAGGTGGGCGGGGTCGGGAGCTGGTGAGAGAGGCCACACCTGCTGCCTGCCAGACACACACAAACACACACACACAAACACACACACACACACACACACACACATTGCCATGTTGCTGTTGCCATGTGAAAACCTCGTAACTCCAATTTTGGTGATTTGTACGTTTTATGTTCAATCGAAGGATTACATGTTCCTCTATGGGTTGAGAAAATTCTACCCTCCTTGGTCTTATGAAACCCTTTCAAACCCCATTGGATAAACTGAAACTGGCTGTTTTTCTTAGCTCCTGAAAAGTTGACATTTTGGCGACACAAGGTTTTCACTGAACAGTGACGATATGCTGACTGACACAGGTGTCATCAGTGTTGCACATGACCAGGCCAGGCACTGTTGAATGTGTCATCGGGGGCATGTTCAGGTCACAAACTTATAATAGCACTGAAAACCTATTTTGTGCATGTTGCAGAATCTGAAGGCAATCTAGCTCTTTTTTATGCCTTTTCAGTATATTGTGGTCAAACATTTCTAAATAAACATTAAGTAAAACAAAAATGTGTGCCACTAATCTGATAATTTATGTGAATGGGATGTATTTAGTTCAACTGAATCGACTGTTATTGAGAGAGGCTTTAGTAATGCAACCTAATCCCTCTGAAAATCCCTCATAATCCTGTTTAAGTGAGTGATTGATTTGCTTCCCTGGTTTAAAGACAGAAGCAGCATGAGGGATTGACACAGGATTATTGTATGTGGCAAAATGGCACATAGCATGGCTCATTTTTCCAGAAAATGTCTTCAGAAATGCAAAACGTGCCAGTGGCATGTTGTCATTTATGAGTAATTTCCTGACTGAGGTGTGTTTATTTGTGCGTTCGCATGTGTCTATGTACTGTATGAACTTATAGTGATCATTGCTGCCATTGTGCCCATTACGCCTTCCCTCTGTTGTTCTTATATTCAGATGATGGTGTGTGCTTCTGGAAAAAATAAAAAGTTCTACTGTTTGTGTGTGTGTTGTGCTCTGTGTGGATTAGGTCTATAAACTCTCGCAACTTCTAACCCTCTCTCCTCCGGCTCTGTCTGTCTGGCTCACACACTCTCCTAACCTCCTGCCTCGCCTCGCCTCTCCACTGTTGCTCTGTAAACACACTCGTCTCCCCCAGCTCCAAGCCCTGCCTGGCAAGAGGTCCCCGAGGAACAGCTTTCATATGAGTTCCAGTGAAACCTGATATTTGCTGAGTGGGGGAACATGGCGGCTATTTGCACAGTAAATCTATTTGTGTGATTCGTATAATAGTAGGTGAGCAACGCCCTGCCTGCTGGTTCATCTGCCACAGCCCTCTATGGCAAACACAGTGAACGCACGTGCGCGCACGCACACACACACACACACACACACACACACACACACACATTCAACTCAGGAATAATAACTTTGGGGTTCCATTATAAGTCAAGAGTTATGAGGAAATTATTCAGAGATTAGCTTGGTATCTGACACGAGGCTTTGGAAAGAAACTCATTAGAAAGTACAGTATATTCTTCTGGTATATTTACCTAACTGATTTTCCTAGCGAGAGGAAATGTCACTTCATATTAAGTTTGCCAAAGCCCTTGGAGCAAATGGAATTTATTATCACTCTAATGCATAAGTGGATGCTCTGCGCTGTGGCAACTTCAATGAGGGTTTGATGATATACATAATAAAACAGAGAAAGGGTATTAGATGGGATTGATGTGTTTCTCTTAAATGTTTGGCTGTGCTGAATTTGACATGGACAGCAGTCACTTTGAGGGCCTGGAAACATTTGCGGCTCTCAACGGTGGATCTGACTGGATAGAAGTGGAGTTGTCAGGTGCTTATCTGATTTGTAACCTGGGCACTTAGTCTGCACTTAGCAATATGCCTGTATGGCAAGTCTGCACTTAGCAATCCTACCTGGCTGGTGTTGTATCCTACTTATCAGGGATGCAGAGGATGCAGAGGAGGGGAAACCCATCAAAACTCAGTTTATTTGCAGAATGGAGTTCTCCTTTGTAGGCTGACATAAATCTTTAGGAGGCAAATTTATAGTATACATCATAGTAAGAAGTATCAAGTTATGTAAGCTATATAAAGATAAGGTATTTTAAGGAAAAAAGCATAAATTAAGTGATAGTGGTTGCTGGTGTTGAGTGGTGGCCAGGCGGTGTCCGTGCTTTGCCCGGTGCTTAATAAGACACCCATGGGAGCGCCTTAAATGGAGAGAGAGCCATGCGTAATTGTCGCTCTCCACCAGTCGGTTGGTGGGTGGAGAAGGGGCCCGGAAACCCATCTGTGCGTCAGGGACACACACTCACACTGCAAAAAGTGTCAATTTTAACAAGTCATTTAATCTAGACTGCAAAAGGTGTCAATTTTAACAAGTCATTTAGACCCATATTCAGTTATAAAATCGTAAGTGAAAAATTCTGCCAATGGGATGCGCTAAGTCAACTTGTTGCCAATGCAGTTGCACTTCTGTCAGGAATTTTCCAGAAGCATATATCTTGAAACAAGGCCGAATATGGCAGATCGCTCCATCAAGAAAATGTCGGTTAAAAAAAGAAGCTGAAACCAGTGATGAATTGCATTGAAAGGTGAAGTGAGGTCATCTCACCCACTTTGGCAGATTTCCCCCCCCCGCTTGCCTTAAGAAAAACAAGATTAAGACTCACTATTGGACTAAATGACTGCTGAAGATAGTCAGTGTACAGAGAGGCACTTATTGGCTCTGCTGGCCATGCTGGGGAGATCTGAGACGCGCCCTCCCCTTTTCTCTCTTTATTTTCTGACCGTGGATCTGCTTTAGTATCGCTGCTTGAGACCCTCACACGCACACACACACTCTGAACCAAAAAAAGACACACTCCTAAACTCACCGGTGGGGGGACATAGACGCCAGATGAGATTTGTTTCCAAACGCGCACCGATGGCGGTGTGAGGGGTTTGGCTGAAAAATACGCACGGCGCTCCTGTGGATTTGTGGACCTTTTGTGCATCTTCTCCCTCTTTGGATCCGGGTTGGTTTTGAGATTCTGGGGGGAAATAAACAAAGCTATGGATACCTACACTTCCTCTATCAGTCTACTTTTACTCCTGTCAACCATGTCGTCCGTCTCGACCGGACAATTCCCATCAGCGCTCATGTGAGTATACAGCTCCAAAACAGCCTGTTGGCTTTTCAAACTCATGGATAATAGACTATGGAATATAAATTATAGCCTGGCATTTATGTCCTGCCCTCGCATTATCTTCTGTACTTCATTATAGTTTTATATTCCAAAGACAAGATTTATTTTTCCATGTCTTCCAGTGAAAGCCGAAAACGAGTCCCTGTAGGAATACGGTAATACCAGGAGATGAAAAATACTATAAAGTACGATAAGGTCAGCATAAACTCATTATTTAGCCCCACAGACACAATTCAAGTCCTTATAGAGACTTTTCCTCAGGGGGTTATTTCTATTAAACTGTTTAAAATAAATATTTTCCTCTCACAAAATCTGATTGCCCGGTTTCATGTGAAGTCTCAGCTGGCAGTCGCTCAGTTGCGCTGAATTTGCATTAAACTGTCGTAATTCTTCAGTCAATGATCCTACAACTCAATGAATCGCAGGAGGTGGGACGCATTTCCCCTGGAGCGTAATAGCAGAGGCACAAAGGCAGAGGCACATTACTTTGGATTAGAGTTTACATTGTGAAACATGGTTTTTAAAGCTGCTGTCCATTTGTTGACAACGAACAGCTGTGTGACATGTGGCTTTCACGAATCCTTCTGTGGTCTGAGTCTCTTTAAGTAGGGGTTGCCAAACTTGTTCATGTTCTCGACCTCCAGATAGAGGCACGTGAGACCACGGACCCCCATTTTATTTGTTTTGTCTGGATTTTTGTTGATGAATATGATTTTTGTTGTTTGCTGTTTATACTGTAGTTGGGGAGATAACAACAGTGGGGAGAGTGAAACCTCTGTCAGTCCTATAACATTCTCTCACTGTCCTATCTTCAAATGAAAGAATAGTGAAATTAAACTATTCCTCATTTTGCTGGAGACCCCTGTGGGACCCCTGTGGGACCCCTGTGCTGTGGGACCCCTGTGGGACCCCTGTGCTGTGGGACCCCTGTGCTGTGGGACCCCTGTGGGACCCCTGTGGGACCCCTGTGCTGTGGGACCCCTGTGGGGCTGTGACTCACCAGACTCCTCCTTATACCTTAGACTCTCCTATATTGGCAGACCTGGCCAGAAGAGAGATTTCTCAGTAGTTTTAGTGCATGTCTGCCATAGAATATAATAATTTATCTGGTGGTTTGCATGTTTTTGAAGATATTGGAGTGCTTGGTATTTCACTTACAACTGTGTGGAGAATGATTATGTAATAATCCATCAGCATATTGATTGGTGTGTTTTCTATTCCACCTGTCGTTGTCAGCATAATTCCAGGCCAGCTATGGGTAACATCAGTTCAGTATGGACTTGTTTGCTCCCTTAAGCTATTTAATGGAAAGGTCCTACTAACCTTGCCTCCAACTTTGGCCTGAAAACTCTCCTGTTTGGCTCATCTGTCAGCCTAAGGGTGGTAACTTGTATCTCGTGAACTTCCATGATAAAGTAGAGATATAACGAGCCGTGCTCTAAATTTGACTCCCACCCTCTACATTTGCGGCGCACAGTAAATAGATATGACAGATGATATGGCCACAGAGTACAGTTCCTAAATTAAACAAATGTGTAGGCGTGTGTAAGCCTGTTTATTCACCATGCTATACCTCACACCTATTCAACAGGTTTAAGATGTTCCAGATGGTTCTAGGAGAGGCAGGACTCCAGCGTTTGGTTTTGAACGCAGCCCAAGGACGGTCCCCTAGAGAGGTGGTGAGCCATGATGGCACTCAGCCTAATGGCCAAGTACAATGATGTCAGACTAGCAGAGTGCCCTGCCCACTCCACCATATATTTCATGCGCACTAAGTGGATTGATCTGTGGGTTGTCTACATGGGATTCGCACAGGCTTGCTGAGCTGTAGACCCAATTTCACTTTTTTTTTTTGAAAGGGCACTGAGTGGAGTTGGCAGTCTGGCAGCAATAACAATGTTGAAATTCACAACAAAATTGGCAGGAGCTCTTGGTTTGAATTAAGAAGCTTTCATTTAGTTTAACTGAAGATGCCAAAATCAAACTCGAAAACACTCAATCATCCCAGGCATCGATTTCCTCCAAGTCTGTGATACATTACCTATCAGTAATAATGGCAATGTCTTGTACATTTTTTCTTTATTGATCTATCTATGGAGGCGTGGCTCAGTATCTATGCAAAATGTATCTGAAATTCTGTATTGCAAAAAGGGGCACGACTTCCTCCCGTTCGCACCGTGTGCCTGTGTTTAGCTGCAGCAGTGGCCAGTCTTAGCTAATGTAATCGTACTCTTGCTGACAGTGATTTTGAGTGACAGGCCTCACTTTGACTCCTCACTGTGAAAACCACAGAGAGAAGCAGAGAAACTAGAAGGTCAGGGATGGAGAGACTGACCCAGCGTGTTTTCCTTTTCCTCCAGGAAATTCAGAAACATGAGTAAGCAAGGTCTTGACCGACTCTACACGACTCTATACGTGCTCTATCTTTGTTTGTTTGATTTCTTTCTTTCTTTCTTCTCCCTCTCTCTGGCTGGAAGCGTGACTGTATCTCAGGGCTCCAGCTCTAACCTCACATGCCAGCGTCTGTCTGCTTCAGATGTTCTGTTCTCTTACTCTCTCGTCTTCCCTCTCTTCCTCTCAACCCCTCCCTCGATCCCTTCTCTCTCTCGTCGCTCTCCCTTTCTCTCCTCTCTTGTGCATTCCCTGTCCATCTTCTTCCCCGTCCGACTCCCTCTGTCTCGCTCTCTCTCGCTCTCTCTCTCTCCTCTCTCTCTCCTTTTCTCTGTCGCTTGGAGGCAGATGATTAACATCATCGCATCTGAAATGCAAAGTCTGATGTCACAGATTGCGCACCGAGAGAGCGGGGGAGATGGAAAAGGAAACGGAGAGAGAGATGGAGAGATGGAGGGATAAAGAGAAAATATGTCGCCCTAATCCAGACTACTTGGCCTTCTTGATCCCACATTTGGGCACAGTGTGTGGCACATGGCTATCATGTTGCTTTCGCACTCTTGATAGGAATGACAGCTGAATGAAATATTCTTGTAAATGTCTGCTACATTTGGTGTTGGTACAGGCCTGAGCATAGGATCAGTGGATCAGTGTTTGATCAGTTTGCCTGCTGCTTTGTAGACTTCTATTTCTTCCAATTGATTGATACATATCAAAGGCATGACTAGCCTACGTTTGTCATTCCTCATTGTGGCGCTGCATATATACGTGTTATAAACATTCAAAGTTGTTTATTATAACAATCAGTCTCTTAAATTCTTACGGTTATCATGTCATATCAATGAGCTGCCAGATTTACAGCCATTTAATTGGCTATACATATCTGGCTAGTCAACATCAATGATAATTTGCACTCTGCTCTCAGCAGTCTGTCCCTGGTTGATGAGCATTACAAGTTTTCATCTAAATAATGGGTTCGCATTCGCAGCCGGAACCACGAGAGATGTCCAATTGTGTTACCAATTTGCCAATCCTCTGTGCTGAATCCGGTCATCCGATCGAAATTACAGACTTGATCATTATGCTCGTTTTTGGCTTTCGCCTTAGTCACTGAGAGAAGCGCTTTGTCTCTCTCTTTTCTCTCCGTCCTCCCTCTCTCCCATTTCCACAGTTTCTTCTGTCACCCTCCGCTCTGTTTCTCCCACTCTCGCTTGCTTTTTTAAGGCTAACTAGATTTCATGCTCAACCAGCTAAAGAGCTATGCTTTTCATGTTCCCGGCCTTGTCTCTGGCGATCAGTGGGCATAATGTGAGGAGGCACTCCATCTGCACAAAGAGCAACATGGGCAGCTATGAGGCAAGGAGCCTATAGAGAGTATATAGAGTTGATTCCTTACTATGAGGGACTGGAGAAGCTTTCTGGGTCTGAGTGAAAGCAAGACATTAACAACATTCAGTAAACTTAAATCAAAATGAAAAATGGTCTTGTCTTGTAGTCATTTATTCTGGTATTTAGTCTTGAAATCGTATTTTTCTTAAAACAAGTGAAAGAATCTGCCACTGAAGATAATGTCACTTGTTTCCAATGCAAATCAACTTGCTTTGAGAATTTTCTTGAATCAAGTGTCATTTTCTTAATACTAGTTTACTGATCTGCCTTATTCTGTCATGTCTTGTGTCTTGATATTGACGCTTGTTTCTAGAAAAACCCTGAAACAAGTGAAACTGCAATGGAAACAAGTGGACTTATCTCACTCTATCGGCAGACGTTTTCATTTGTTTTAAGAAATATACATTTTGAAGACTGAATATGAGACTAAATGACTTGTTAAGATACATGTTTTTTTGCAGCGAAGCCTGACAGAGCTTTGTGATGAATATGAGACCTAGTGACACTCAGAATGTAAAGGTCATGGGGTCAGTTCCCACATGAGGCCACCCATATGCATCCTATTTCCAAGTTGACTTCCAACGTGTTTTAATAGAGGATTTCAGATGACTGGAGTTTATGACATTGGACAGTTCAGTCATATAATATAATACATTGTAACAATAACAAAATCTTCCCCAAAGCTAGAAGATAATCAGGACTTTAATCTGCGATGTTGAATGTTGTAATGAGACAAATACTGGAGCAGTGATTTAAAGTCTGGCCTTGTGTGACTCATAGAATAGTTGTTCATGCTTTTATACCCAAATTTGCTTTTTGTCACGGTGATGCTAAAAGATTTGAACCGGAAAATGTGCCCATATCCCTGGAAAATCACCCTAGCTACAGTCACAGTGTCCAACACATTGGTTTCCCTTTCTTTCTTTCTTTCAGTGGAAAAGCCTCCAGGCCTTGTGTCTTGATTAAATCATAAATCAGAGTCGTGGACTCTTGTTTCTAGCTTCGGGACTCAGTTATAAGCAGAGATCAAGAGTGGTCTCATCTAATGTCAAATATAACTCAGATTTACTGTATGGCATTGCTATTATGGGACGGTTTGAAGAGGATGAGTCAAGTGTAATGAGGAGATGGATATTGATGCAGTCAGGTCAAAGTTGTCTAGGGTTTCCTTGTGCTGTGATTGACACCTCCTAGCCAAGAGGGAGCTGGTGCTAGCAGGTATATTTCAGGAGGCATGCTCTCACCAAGAGTCAAGCAGCTGGCGGGCTATATCTGTTACACGCACACACACGCGCACAAGCACACACACACACACACGCACGCATGCACACACGCACGCACGCACGCAAACACACACACACACACACACACACACACATAGGGTGCAAAGTCTGTGCCCAAAGCTAATGTTCGCAGTCTCGCCTCGTGCTTTATTGTCTTTCATCCTCCCTTACTATTTTTCTCTTGCTCTTCTTTCTCTCTCTCTCTCTCTCTCTCTCTCTCTCTCTCTCTCTCTCTCTCTCTCTCTCTCTCTCTCTGTCTCTCTCTCTCCCCCACTCACTCCCCTTTGCCCCTCTCTTAACCCTGGCTATATTTAGGCAAGCCTCTGTCTTTGGGGAGGGGGGAGGGGGGTTGAGTGTCCTGACTCAGACTCAGGTTAGGATACAGGACAGAGGGGTATAGAGTGGTGGTGAGTTGTCTAGTTGCTGTTCCCCCCTCTTCCCATAAATCTCCCCACTGAAGGTTTGTGGACCCTTCGTTTACGCGTGGCCTCCGTGTGTTGCTTTAGTGTCTATATTTCCCTCTGCCCTGTGTATGTGAAGGGAAAGCTGGGAAGTTAGGAGGCCGAACACTGCCGCCGTATTACGTCCCTACAATCCTTTGCCACATGGAAATTCCCAGGAATTTTCCATTGCACCGTTGCCTGGGCAACCTTGGGAATAGCTAACAGCTGTTTGGACGGGAGCCCTCTCCAGTACAGGAAGCACATCTGTATGTACAGGATCTCTAATTAAAGTCGAGAAGTGTCGTTTTATCACACTATTGTAACATGTGTCACTCAGTAGAATAAGTTGGAAGAAAAAGAGTGTGAGGCTGAACATTGCACTGGACTGCTGTCATGTCAAAACCTTGCAACTCCAGTTTTAGTAATCGTTATGTTTTCACTTTGAATTGAAGGATTTCATTGTCAGTAATTCAAAACAAAAATACTGAATACTGACTCCATTCGTAACCTTCATTGTCAAACCCCATGGTTCGCCTTCACTTACATACAGAGGATTTCATTTCAAAATTCGATATCCATTTGAAGAAAAAAATGCTACCCAAAGTTCATTAATCCATATTTAAAAAACACTGATGACGACTCATGTGAAAATGTTACTGTTAGTGTTTTGTAAAGATAGCTAATACCTTGAACAGTGTTCCATAATGTGTTTCATGCCAGCAATCATTTTGTATAAAAGTGGTCAATATCTCATTTTGGAATGATTTTCATGTAGAGACGTGGAATTGTGTTTTTTGGGCTCAATAGGCCATGTTATCCTGATCGCACATTAGAGCCGTTAAGTGCTTAAAATATCTTGTGAGACACCATAACCGTATCTGATGTGTAATATTTTGAGAGAGACATGGAGAAAAGTGGCCTATGATGGCTTCTCTTGAGCCCGATAATGGAGTTGTATTGCCCGCGTAAGTGCTGTTACTGGCAGTGGACCATCAGGGACTCTAGTACTCAGTACAGCACTAACAGTAGTCTGCTTGTGTAGGCGTCTAGATTGACGTTAATTGGACATTTTGGCCAAAGGGCTAATTCCTCTATTTATACCACATTGTCCAACATTATGTGTGTGTGTGTGTGTGTGTAGTGAGGCAGAAGGGTAGGGTGGATGTATGGATGGATGGATGGATGGATAGAGACTTTGCTCAGAGAGTGTGAAGGTGACGGGGATGTTGATGTTTAGTCATTTGAATGATGCATAGCAGGGGGAAAGAGAGCTGGAGGGCTGAGGATGAACAAGGTGAAGGAGAGAGAGATGAAGTACAGTGAAGATAGAAAGAGTTTAAAAGACTAAAGGATGGAAAAGGGGAGATATCTTCTGGATGTAATTTGTGAGGGGAAACCTTCCTCTGCACGCACGCACGCACGCATGCACACACACACGCACGCACACACACACACACATCCTGATAGTGCAGGTGAGATTGCTCCGCAGTGAGTTCACACACTTGCAGGCGTCACAACAATTCTGTTTCCTTCGATTTAATGAGTCCAGACACCTGTGGGGAGAGGTGATACAATGGGAGCTGTTAGTTCTGTCAGGACGTACAGTATATGCTGTTTGACTGGGAAGGTGTGGACGAGGCAGACTAGGTGCTAGGGTGACAGGGAGTCAGTCCCAGCTAGCTACGGTCCAGAGTGTGAGGTCAAACGTGGGCAAGGGTGGGAGGAGAGGCTGACCCCCGGCCTTCTGAGGCAGTTTCATGTTGCCAGTGGACAGATTGTACAGTACAATGCGCAGGCCTCCAAATGGTCCCGTCTGACTTTGTTCAACTACATCCCTTGGATTGGAAATGAACGAGAATCAATGAATGCGATGCCTTTATTGCGTAGGGAAATGCTCTTTTCCCTTGGGCCCCCTCCACAGGGAGGTCAGAGGTCAGGGTCAGCTACACAACAGCAGCCCTGGAGCTGGTAGGGATTCAGTGTCTTGCTCAAGGAGACATGGGGGCTTTAACCCAGGTCCTCTTGTTTAAGGGCGGTCTTCCTACTCACTACGCCACCCTGCTGCCAAAGAACATTCCTTGACTGAATTCTATGCTGCTGAAATTGTACCATGGACTATCAGTCCTGTAAAATCAATCCCAGTGGAAACAGCTTCCTGTAACCCACACCTGCTATCTCGGTGCAAGATTACCCGCCACCACCCCATAACCTGATAAAGGTCCCATGCAATGTCCAGTCAGCTATTCCACAGCTGTGATACACCCGAACTTAAGTGCTTGATGGAGCGCAGCAAATACTGTTGCCGAAGGTTTCACTTAAACAAGGCTCTTCAGATCTAGGCAGGGGGCCGTGTTAAAATGCTCTGACTTCCTAAGAGGAAAATGATAGAAGAGAGGGGGAAACATCAATAATCTCTTGCCGTGGAAGATAATGAGGCCGCGAGGCATTTACAAAGCCTGCAATCATGGCGTTATTGACCTCAATAAAGCAGAGGATATCACCACTTGTCTCCTTTCGCTCCATGGTTATACATGTGAGAGGAGGGAGAGGGGAGGAGCGCAAAAGGGAGGGAGGAAGGGAATTTCTACATAGACAATGCATGCTTATGAATATTAATGTAAGTGGAGTTAACGAGTAATGCTTTTTTATCATTTCTAATCCCTGGTAAGATATGAAAAGGCGCCTAAAATACAAAGGGAAACAAAGTGCATCCAATAGCCAACAGATATGCACCAAGAGTCAGAGAAGTGGAAGGAAAGAGGGAATGGAGAAGAAATGTAAAGGAAAGAATTGGCAGAGAGGGAAAGAAGGAACCAAGCAATGAAGAAAAGGAGAAATAATCTGAACAGTAGATAATACATTTACACAAGAGTGAGTACAAAGGCGGGATGAGAGGGAGGGAGAGGCAGAAAGAGAAGGACAGAAAGTGACTGCTTGTCTTCCACAAAGCTCTGTCAGGCTTGCTGCTTATTAGATGCCTTGCTCCACAGTTAGAGCTCTTATTAGCTTTCCCCCAGTGGCTCAATTACATCCAAGCTGCCATCCTCAAACATCCCCATCTTTTGGTGCATCTCCTCTGCTTCCTGTAATGTTGTCAGCCTTGTCTCTCGCTAAGAACCGATTAGAAACCCAAATTACTACTATTAGAGGAGGATTTAAACTGTCTCCCGGTGCTGAAAACCATGTGTGCTGTCAGATGCTTCCATTCCTCCCTGACGGTTTTGACGGTATTAAGAGCTCAAATGTGGACACGCAGACTGGGTTCTGAGTCTCAAAACACGGGGATGTTTACAGGACGAGAGTGCGCCGAAGTAGAAACTCCGAGATTGGATATTGAGCCCTAGATTCATTTGGCTGGCATGTCTGGCCTCTGAGCCGGCGTGAGGCAGACAGACTGATGTAGCGTTCAGCCTTGTTGGATCGATATTCTGGAGCTTTCTGTCGGCCGGGGGTGTTTGCACGGTGTCAGGTTTATCCCTTGCTAAAAACAGAGCTAAAGAAACAGAGTGGTTATAAAGCTAATAACATTGTGGGCGTACTTGACAAACTCTGAGTGACAACGTAGGCAAGGTCATTGTGGGAAAAGCATTGCTGGCATAGGTGTGCTTCTGTTACTGCCTCTGTTGATCAAGGAAATGGCATATATGAAATTGAGACTATGTTGTGTTCTGAAGAGTGTGAGTTGCAGTCGAAGCAGTGAGATTTGCAGTAGCTATCGCCTATTAACTAATGAGATATGGAAAGGTGCTTTATGAGCGTCACATACTACCTTGAGTTCTAGTCAAACTCTCCATAACAGCATGACTGTGAGCTTTTTATCTAAACCTTGAACGGGTCTACTTTGTCATTTGAAAAGAAAGGTAGAAACAAAGTTTCAGTCAGGGTTGGGGTCAATTCATATTCACTTCATTCAATTCAAAATGGGAATTGAAGCTGCAATTCACATAATACGGATAGATCCTTCCTTCTTAGTGATTTCTTCGTAGATTGGACCCAAGAAACTTTTGAAGCAAACGCACTTCCTGAATTGATTGAACTGAAAGTGAATTGACCCAACTCGGTTTCAGTGTAGTCAGAGGTAAGACAGCAGTGCTCTCACTCTGATTCACTCTCTCTATTCTGGGATCTTATCCACTTCCCGGTGTCCACCCCTGGGATTGGACAGTCTGCTCTGTGTAGTGCCTCCTAACTGGCAGAAGCTATTTGTTTTTCTACTCAGGTTCTAATGGTGAGTCGGGGTGTTCCTTGTAAAGTTGAACTTAAATACAAACTTGAGTTTACTTCTACGAGGTAGCAAATAGAGAGCTGAATAAGTCTTGTGTAACAGTGGTAATGTGCACTCAGGCTAGTTTGATGATAATCGTCTTTGAGTTTTTCCATTTAATTTATCTTTCAATTTTGACTGTGGAAAAACTGCAGACAACATCATAAAACAGCAGCAGTATAACACTGACCTACTGTCATATAACCCTAATTCATCATACTGTGCCTAGTCATCCAGCGCTTTGTCATACGCTCTGGTTCAACACTCTAAATGATGGGTCATATAATACTGGTCCAACACA
>OMLI01030739.1:0-11211 GCA_900302605.1 Rondeletia loricata | reverse complement strand
ATGTTCCTGACAAATGGGGCACCATTTAAAAGAGAAATAAACAGGCTGTCCAACAGTATAAAATGTATTGCCACGAAGCATTGTTACAACAGAGAAATTATCTACCAAACACACATTTCTGAACTTTTTGTTCGATGTTTATATATACACATAATTGTGACATTGAATTGTACATTTGTACATTTGAATTATCTTATGAAATCACCTAAGCCTGCTATTGCTTTTATTCTGTGCATCTACTGCTATGATTAGGTTAGGTGTTGCCACTAGATCAGGGGTTCTCAAACTGTATCAGGCCAGGGAGGGACCCCTTAGAAGGGAGACATTTTTCCAAGGACCCCCTCTTGACCATAACACCACAAAAAAGCTGTGTTACAGAACACATTATAGTAATTACACCTTTTCTTCAAAACATCTACCATAGAACCTTTGTTTTGCATCACAGCCAACGCACTTCAGAGTCCTGTTAAGTGTCTGTCTATTCCATTTATCTATTCAACTTGAGACCACTGTTCCTTTTTGCCAATGCAGTTAGTCTGTTTGGCATACTGTATCCTACTATAAAATGGGGAAAACTCTTTCACTCTGTCCTTCTGTCCGCATCCATTTTTCTCCTCAGTGGCCAATCAATCTGAAACTGCACATGGGCATTGAGCATTGGCATAGGCAGGGACTGACGGAGCTGATTTTTCAATTTCCCCAAATTTAAGCTGTTTATGAGCATTTTTGGCAAGTCTGCGCAGAGTTGTGGCGCGCACATCCCTGGGTATGGACTAATGTTGTCTTGACTGTTCCCATTGCCACATTAAATAATTTTGCAGTTTTTGTGACCAATGCACCAACTACTTGGCCTCTGTGGAGTGTTAGTTGCCTCATTAATTAGCTGCTTTGAAAACTCACATGTAAAAGTGGTAATTGTCAGAGCTCTTTTAAAGCTGACAGACTGCTAATTGGCATTCAACTTTAATGTGACTCACCTGTGTAGCTGCCTTTGTAATTGTGATTTAGTTATTTCAAAGTCAAGGTTATTTTTCCTGTGGTGTTTCTGTTATTTTGTCCACCCCCCATATACATTCAAAATTCAAGCCTATATGAGTGGATGGATTTTCTTTAATACATAAAAATGGGCTCAAGTGTCTCTGACTGTTGCTCTGTTCAAAATCAATCTTCCCAATAGCTGCCCTCAGGAAAATGAGAGCCCTTCTTTCATAAAACAAAATGTGTCTTTCATGTATTTCCACCCAATTCCTTCCATCTCATTTCCCCCAGAATACCTTTGTCTAGTAATAGTGGCACACTGCTTTACCACTCAGTGGAAAATGTGCTCCTTTAGTTTCGCTACAACCAGAATATGCCTTTCCTGATAATGTGAAGTTCAGGGCTACAAAAGAGGTGGTGGCTAATGTTCAGGGGAGCCTGAAGTGATGCCTGGATGCCCAACACAAACTGCTGATGAGCACTGCCTGCCTCTCTGCTGTTATTACAGGAGGAAAATGCCACAGCTACCAATGGAGGACCGGAGGATGGAGCGACAATGAACGAGCCGTGTGGTGTCAGCGCTCTGATGGCATCAATGTCACAGGTGGACAGTTCTAGTGTCTACTGGACACCCTTTAGACAGATCATGCAGATACACGCTTGCAAACACAGACACACACACACACAAATATGAAAATCTCTGGGTTTGGCTCTGTTCACACTGCAGCTGAATGTGTCCTCATTCATATTTTTTCCCTCACATGTGACACAGATCTGATGTTTTCTAATCAGTGTGAACAGCAAAAAGCTGCATGCAGTCAATTTTTTTCAATTCTGATCTGGACTATGTGCACATTACAGGCCTTAATGATCAATTCCTATTTTGTCAATGCTCAGATCCGATCTTTTTGTCTTGACTGTTCACATTCATCTTTGGAAGTGACCCGTATCCGACATCAGTGTGAACAGACCTCTGCCCTGAAAGGACCTGCATGCGCACATGAACAACAACAAAAAACGTCATATTTGCATAATTTCCATCATGGAAATTAATGAAATAGCGGTGCAAGCATTCATCTCAAGGATTATTTGCTATGGAGGTCGGATGACAGTTTGTCAGCTGTTGAGGATGAGGGCGAAAAAGGGCCAAAGGCATAGCTGTAACTGTGTTAGCAGCTCCCGTCGCTGTTGCTGTCCATTTTATTTAAGTGAGCTGCTGCCGACACTGAGTTATGACGACAGTGATCTGCGCCTGCACAGTGGAGTGTGACGTAAAAAAAACATGAATTCCGATCTGACAGTTCTCACTGCGGTCGCATGGCCATGGATCTGATATACGTATATACGTATATCAGATCTAGGACCACATATGAAAGTGGCCCAAATCTGATTTGAAAAGATCAGATTTTTGTGTTCATGCTGCTCAGAAGAAATCAAATATGTGTCACGTGAGCAACAAAATATGATTTGGGCCATTTCCACCAGTAATGTGAACGTAGCCATGGGATATGTGGTACAAAATCACTTCCCAAGACATGTGACCAGCATTAGCATGTAGGATGAGACACTACAATGAAAAGAAAACCAAATAGCCAACTTGATTGGTATGCATGGTCAATGTACTTACTTTCCCTCTCTCTCTCCAAAACGCACACATGCTAACACAAACACACATACACACACAATAACACACGCACAATAATGCAAAAATAACGTTGCTAATAGCGTTCTAGTTGAATTTAACACCTTATTTGATCTGCCCATTCTCAGTGCAGCCTCCATTGATTTCTCTTCTCTCTCTAAACATAAGTAATCAATAAGCCAGAGTCTAAGCCGGGAGGCTTTCAATCCATATAAATATAATCATGCATTTGTATTTGTGGGAAGTGAAGCGGTCATAGAGAAACAGAACAAAGGTAATTGCGCAGAGGGAATGAAAGCTTTAGGCGAGCTTGATGTGCTGTAAATAGGTGAATGTGATCTTATCACTGTGAGGAAGTGTCTTTGGCTCAGCAGGAATAATCTCTCTCTGCAGAGAAGGCGAGAGCCCACGGCATTACTCTTTGATATTTTGACATGCAATTTTCCATGTTGGAATTAAAATGTTCACAGATTGATCAGGGACCCTGATAGGCAACTGAGCCCATTAATCAGGTGTGACACTACATTCATTTGTTGATCAATGGGTAAAGGAACAGCGGTAAGAACCCGTGTCTTTCTCCAGGGGGGTGTTTCCCGCAGAACAGGCCGACCACGGTCAGACACTGCCATCCGCCGTGCACCAAACCCTTCTCCCACTGCACACCGGTAAGATTCATGTATCTTGGTGATGGCATTGTGCTCTTTCCCTGTAAACAGTTAGTTCTCAGTATGTATGTTTGCTGTTTACTGACATTCCCAAATAGGAGGTGGGGAGTTCAAATGGATTTTGATAGAGCCTGTTTTTTTTCAATTGTCAAGAACCAGGCATTAGAGGATTATCAGATTAAGACTACTGCAATATGCTTGCGGGCTCAGTGTGAGTGAGGGATTACACCTGGATGTGGGAAACGGCACATGGGCTGCAATGAAAATGACAAAGTATGTGTTTAAGCTTGAACTTTTACTGCCCCTTAGAGCGCCCCCCATGTAACTGCAGTTAAAGTGGCAAAATAATGGTTATGGGGTTTTGAAGCTTACACCACCTATTATTTAGGCAGCATTTGAGGTGTACTTAATAGCATTTAGAAATGTAATACAGATAGAATGGCTGAAAAATTAAACAAATGTTGAATCCACCATGACATTACATTATGAATTCGGTATATTCCATTTGCTGCGTGCTTTTATCCAGTATGCCTTACAGCTAGTGCTGAAATGATTAGTCGATTAGTCGATTAATCGATCAACAGAAAATTTACCAATTATAATTTTTATAATCGATTAATCGTTTTAGTCATTTATCAAGTAAAAATACCAACCATTTTCTGGTTACAGCTTCACAAATGCTAAGATTTGCTTGATTTTCTCCATTTCATATCATTATAAAATGAATACCGTAGGTTTTTTTTGGCTGCTGGTCAGACTTATTAAGTCAGCCATTTTAAGACATCACTTTGGGCTCTGGTAACTTGTGATGGACATTTGTCATTATTTTTGACATTTTATAGACTCAATGATTGATCGATTAATAGAAAAAATAATCAATAGATTAATCGATAGTGAAAATAATCGTTAGTTGCAGCCCTACTTACAGCACCATTAGTGCATACTTTTTTAGCCTGGCTGGCCCTAATACATATCAGTCCCCTAATCCTGGAAAGGTTAGTGCAATGCTCTATCCATTGATCCACAGTTTAAAGTTTTAGGGTCGGGAAACAAATGTGTCACTTTAATAGTAGAATGTCTGGAAGAGTAGCGTAGAGTATCATCACAGACTATTTGTGTCAACCGTGTTTTGTGGCTATGGGAAAGTAATGATTACAGCAATCGATCGCGTGGGCTGTGAATGAGGTTCGTCTGGCCTTCTCCCCCATGCAGAGTGGAGTGTGTGGGTGTGAGAAGGGTTACACTGAAGTGATGACCACGTATGGCTTCCTGGACTACTGCACCAGAACCCCGGGGGCGGACAACAAGAAAGCTGACGTGAAGACCAACTCCGGAAGATTAAAACCCGGGCCATCTCAGGCCCAGGACTTCTTCAGCGAGTGGACCTTACGACCTGTCGGCCCAGGTACTGAAATGGAGATGATTTCACAGCACGACCAGCGCGCCTGAGATCATTCCTGCCTTTGAACCTGGCTTTGCAGCTTCAGGATCACTAGGCTTGGGTTGGAATTAATTCTAGGTCTATCTTTTAAATCCCGGCTCACCATTAATGCTGTACAAGACCTCAATGGACCTTGATGTACTCAGAAAAACAAACGTTAATAATTGCTCTATGTAGTGTGTTTGAAATGAGTTAACATACTATTTTCTTCTTCTGGATGCTAAGAAAGCAAGCTGTAGATATATCCAGACAAATTATGTAGACATATATCCAATACTCTGTATTAAATCTGCTTTCTAATTGCACAGATGGAAGATTAAAGCTGTGGGTTTACGGCGTGACTGCTGTTGGATTCATCTTAATACTATTCATTATTGCATTATCATTCCTAGTCTGGTACGTATATTACTTTCTCAACAGATTTCTCGCTATGCACCATTTCACAGCCTTCCAAGAAAGAAAAATCCATTGCTGGTCACAGGCATTGTATAAGAGGACAGTGTGAACAATGAGAAGCAGAGCACATTTCTAACCATCTTCTTAGCATGATGAAAATATCCCTGTCAAGTGATGACTTATATTTCAGACAATATTCTGCCTACTGTTGCTATCAGATAATGTAATTCTTTGTCGAGACTGAAATTAGATGTAACTTCCCTGTGGGACAAAGTCAGATGCATTCACAGTCACGGTCACCTATGCTCTCTTGCATGTGTTTATTTTTCCAGTAAGCCATCCAAAACCACAAAGACGTCTTCTCCACCACAGAAGCCCTTGACCCTGGCCTATGACGGTGACATGGATATGTAACCAGGCTCCTATACCTCACCAGGACACACTTGGCCTCTTACACACAGACTCCTAACTGCATTCAGATTGTTAGCAAGCGCATCGCCCATCACATACTACTGAATGTTGGCCATTTTGAGCTGGGAGATTGCTTGCTGTAGTGCCAATAGTGTTGCAACAATAAGGTGGACAAATAGGTGGATTTGCTGCTGACGGGCGATGTAGCCCCGAATTTTAGCTGTGGCCAGCTTTTCCTCACTGAAAAAGAGGAAGCAAAGGTGGCCGTGGTCAACACGAGCCAATGTGTCTCTAGTCATAGAAAATGAACGGACCTCCAGTGACCGTTTTCTCGAACTGCTTGCGATGTGAACACATGGAAGAAGTTCTGTTTGCAACCCTCAAAACATCAAGACCCCTCAGAGACGGTTTGACCTTGCGAAGACTAAGTGGATCCTCGGGTGTGGGTTTTTGAGCTTTTATGTGCCAAGAATCACAGGGGCCACCTTGTCATTTGACTCGGGCAATGTGAGGGAGACAACACGTTTTGGGTCAGCAGCCACAGTCGATCGTGACATTCAAAGTCGTACCGGTGGAACATTTGACATTTGATTTGTAGGGCGTTTCATCAGTCCTGGACATTTGTAAAGGAAATGTCACAAGTCTTTGGGTAAATTAACACACTTTTTTTGAATATCTGAGAGTATAAAAGATGATTTATGCACTACATTAGTGCTGATTCATTTCTGTTTTTCCTTTCAAATGACTTTTCTAGTGTTTTCATTGTAATGGAAGTTATTATTGTCAAACTGTGTTTTTGTTGATGATGCCATATGATGTGTATGTTTGAACTTTCAACAGTAAAGCAGGCTTGCCTTGAGTTTTGTTTGAGTTTGATGGTACAATGATACAGTACGTTGCTTCCCTGGTTCTTATAAGAGGCTCAGCCACCAAAAAATGAATTGAGAAACAAACTTGAAATTTGTACTGAAACACGGCAGATTGCTTCGATGACAAATGCAGTGACGAATTTTCTTAACACAATGTAGCCACAGACAAAACAGCATAAACAAGACACTTAATGCCAGTTATCAAATACCAGCATGATAAATATCACCATACCTCCTACACACTTTCCGATCAAAGAAAAAGAAAACGGATAAAAGTAACTCACAAGGAAGTAAGTTATTTGGTTTTGGAAATATGCAAGTGATCAGCATAGTGCCATACTTCAATAATATTCTTTTCAGATTATACCATTACATCCAAATACAAGGACAGACTGCACAGAGCAAGAGGGAGGAACTGTTTTTTGAAATTCCATTCTTTTCGCTTCATGTTGCGGTTTGCAAGCCAGGAAAATCTCTCTGTGCTCACCCTGAAGATTAGGGCTTATTAACATGAAAGACACAGCAAAGGAGCTCGTGGTTTTGAGATATATGAATAAATATAAAATATGTGTGCGCACATACATGCATATTCATTAAGTCGGCTATGTATTTGTTTATTTTTTGTTTGTTCCTTCTTTCCTCCCCTCCTCCATTCCTTCCTTCCTTTACTTCTCTGTCTATATGCCACCATGATGACATACGGTTGGAAGTCTGGCTCAAGCACAAAAATGAAAGCCTTATTATTTGGTCATAGAAATTCTCCAAATGTCCACACTGCACTTGCAAAGCATCACCGGTTTTGATTGCCAGGGCATCATCCCAAAGCACTTTGGTGGAACATAAACTACATTTCTCTGAACTCTTCCTAACATGGATCCTTGAGTGTATTATTCATAAGACCCAGTAGAGAACCAAGTTACTTTTGCTAGGTGGTTTTGACACTGACCAGAGTTTATGCTGTCTCTCTTCTCTTTCTCTCCACAAAATGGAGATTTGGCCTTGCGTGAACTGAATTAATTCAGAATGTCTTCTACCATCGACTATAATCTTTATGGTTGTTAGAATATGGTTGTTACTTGTTGTAACAATTCTATTTCAACAGCTGATTGTATGTATGCATGCTTGATCTGTTTTGGCAGAAAGTGCTCCAAGTGGCCTTGCAAAGATTCTGTTTTACAAGTTGCCAAACATTTGGTAGCAGTTTGTTTTAGGCAATGTTTCCACTAATATTTGGCTAGTGCAAGGACAATATGGAAAATATTTATTTGATACTGAGTTAGCAATGAAAATTGCTAACTCAAACCTAGTTGTGAAATATTAGTAATTTCTAGGTAATAACTGCAATTACCAACTAATAAGCACGTTATCTGGTAACTTCCATTATCAGATAAAGTGCAGCCAAACCATTGCTGACCTTCAGAGAGGTCTGACCTGATAAACGTTTCTATGAGGTTATGACACAGAAAACCTAATAGTATGTTAACTCATTATTTACAGTAATACCATGCTATTTGTGTTACTATTGTGTGTACATGGAGAGTTGGACAAAAATGCAAATAAATTGTGGTACTCTGTGGAAAAAAGCACTGCATCCTTTCTTCTTTGTTGCATAAGATAAGGTCTTTTTGAGAGATTCACTTTTCTCAGGGCAAGGCAAGTTTATTTATATAGCACCTTTCATACACAAAGGCAATTCAAAATGCTTTACATATACAGAATAAGACACAGAATAAGAATAAAATAGAGTAAGATAGAAAATAACAAATAAAACAGTGATCTGCAGAGATCTACATCAACTCCTTGGCAGTCGTGTCTTGGTAAATTATAATGACTGATACAGGCTCCAAGGCAGAGCCCAGATTATATAAGCAGCTGATAAGATTCATCTTGCCATCCAGTCTGATAGTCCCAGGATTCTCGGTTGTGAGGGAAAACGGTGCTTAAATATTTTGTCTAATCAAATTCATTTATTTAGGACTGTCACTTTTGCTTAAGAGAAGGTTGAATTCAAACGGTTGTGTCAGGGCCGTCTGATTTGTGTCAAAGAGACGGGCCGATCTTGTCATGTCCAATTCGTCTCATTTTAGTACCTCTCAAGGCATATTTGTAAGTTTCTATGAGGATCTAGGAACAGCTTTACAACTACTGGGTTTCGTTTTAATCATGATGTATCTATTACCTCCAGCTGAATCATTTTAATAAAGTGTAATAGACTGTAGTTTGGCTGATTTGAGAGCAGATTAAGAGCCTAATGAATATTTAGAAGGATAGAGAATGGACAAAGTTGCCATTAACGGATGCGTCTCTCTTCAAGGTGGAGAAAATGTTAACTATTGATTTCTATAGTCCTCTTTGTCACTTTTAAATGGGTGAACTGGAGATCTATCAGGTAGTGCTGTAGTCAAGTCACCAGACCTCGAGTCCAAGTCGGGTCCCAAGTCCTTTGAGTCCAAGTCACCAAGGTCATGTCCGAGTTGAGTCTCAAGTACTCGAGTCCAAGTCCGGTTTGAGTTCAGGTAATCCATGCTAGAACACATTTTAAGAACATATACAAATTCACGTCACATTGAAAGCTAGTTTATTGGTTATAATGGTGAATCTTTAAGTTGTGAATTTCTGTAATTTCATTGAAATAAATGCCCTTGACATTTTGACACAGACTTTCACATATTACATTTTCATGGGCTTCATGTCTTCATATGGGCCCATATTGTTAACCAACCAGATAATCAGGTACAAATTTAGGGTTAACGCTGAAAAGATGTGCAGCCTGTGTCTAAGGTGATCGAGTCCCAAGTTCAAGTCCCAAGTCCTCAGTGTGCGAGTCCGAGTCCGAGTCATCAATATTAAAATCTGAGTCATCAATATTCAAGTCTGAGTCATCAATATTCAAGTCCGAGTTCAAGTCCGAGTCATCAATATTAAAATCTGAGTCATCAATATTCAAGTCCGAGTCATCAATATTCAAGTCTGAGTCGAGGCACGAGTCATCAAAACTGAGACTCGAGGAAGGGTCCAGGACTCGAGCACTACAGCACTGCCACCAGGTGTGTTACCTTAGTGAGCTGCTGCAGAAAACAGTTCACTGCCCACCACACCTCATACTGTTCACTAAATACAATGATGCAAGCCTGTGAGGAATATTGTGCATACAAGTGGTTTAAAACTGTGGTTCCCAGTGTGAGGTCTGAGGACCCACTGCGGTCTTCTGGGATTATGTCATTCACCAGAAGTGTATGAATACAACTGGCTATTTTCATGGTCTGTTATCTCAACAACTACACTGTGGACAGCTATAGGCTACTGAATCATATCTGATGAAACAATCCTTCTCTCAGAATTCATTCCCTGGGTTCAAATATTCAAAAACAAATCAAATGACGGTCCGCTGCCTAATTACAATCTAATTTGGGTTCCTGGCCTAATTCTTGTCTGTCTCGTGTCCCTTGACATGAAAATGCCAAGGGACACGGCACTTCATTCATTCTCTATCCTTTAAATTAGACCATGGTCTTGCTTTCCTCTCAAACTGACCATCCTCTGAAAAAACATTACATTAGACTATTAGAATGATTTACTTTGAGGCAATAGATAAATCACGATTAAAAATGACAATTGGCCATATTATCCCTAATAAAATCACTATGATATTCCTATAAGGCCCTATAATGGTGGTACTCAATAGTAAGTTTACGGTGACCTTATTGTACTTTATGGAATTTTTTATCTGCTATGGTATCACTATAATATTCCTAAAATATTCCTATAAGGACTTATAGTATGTCTGTGGTACTCAATAGTGAGTCTATAGTGACCTTTTTCTTCATATTCCTATGATATTCCTTTAGGCTATCTTTCTCGAATATATCATAGGATTACATTTCCTTAAGAGATGTTCTCAGCCACCTTTGACCCTCCTTCAGAGGAAGATGTGGGACTAGTGGGAGGGTTTTATTCCAGTCTTCAGGTCTTGCTGGATGTTCTGGTTTCCCTCCCTGGTCTGGATGCTGGTTTCTGGTTTCTGCACGACGCGTAAGTGAAAATGTCCCGTTTTGTCTCTCAGCCTGTCCGCAGCACCGCATGCACCATGTGTTGACTGTACCGTAAAGCAGGGTGTCGCGTTCACGGAGCAAGCAACACAGTCTGCACTCACAGGATCACTTCGCCTGCCTATAGACTATAACCGATATGCATCGATCAAGTGTAGCTACAGAGAACAACGATCTCCCACGCCAGAAGAAACTAAGACTATTTCTATTTGGCTCTTTGTCAATAGGAAATGACTCGACATAAACCAAAACATATGACTCAATGTAGGCATGTTCCTCTAGTGAAGAACCGTACCGTCCGCTGGAAGTGAAGTTAGCTTCATATTGGAAATGTGGCTTTTCAGTGGACAGTCGTTTTTCCATCTTCAATAACTTGTGAAAGAAACATGTCAAATCACATTGAGGAATATATCTGTTATTACTTGAAGATGAAAAGCAATTTACAGCCGCTCAGTTCAGTTTTTGAGAAAATGTTTTGGAATAAATATAAAAGTATGCAAACCGTTGCCTTGTTTTTAAAATCTTGCATAACACTGCTCCCCCTCCTTCAAGCATTAATCACACAGAGGTCAAATATTAACCAGGCAACCATGGGTTCAACTCAGCAGACTGTTGTACCCATGGTCATGGATGCACCCATTAGAGAAAGTGCCTTCTCTGCATTCTCAGTTAGGCGTCGCAGCACATTAGAGAACTCAGTACCGTTATGGCTTATTATAGCCAGACATGTGTACATTCAGGGTGCGAATTGAAGCGGGGG
>OMLI01030735.1:0-10629 GCA_900302605.1 Rondeletia loricata | reverse complement strand
CCCCCCTCGCTGAAGGTAGAGCTAGAGGCTAGATCCTGCACAAAGTAGTTCCAACAGTCTTAACTTCAATGAAAACGTCTCTCGTTTAAAAAATAATAATATAATAATAATAATAATAATATAATAATAATAATAATAAATAAATCTAGCACGTGTATTTCAAATACACATGATACCTCGTGTAAATAAGAGCTTCGGAGTTGCTGTAAGGTGTATTTCTTCACTTTGACAGAGGTAGGCTACTGACCCCTATAGGCTTCAAGTCTTTATAATAATAATAATAATGGATTGGATTTATATAGCGCTTTTCCAAGTGCTCAAAGCGCTTTACAGAAACCATTATTCTTTCATACACATTCACACCGGTGGTGGTAAGCCGTAGCCACAGCTGCCCTGGGGCAGACTGACGGAAGCGTGGCTGCTAATTTGCGCCAACGGCCCCTCCGACCACCACCAAGATCATTCATACACATTCACACGAGGCAAGGTGGGTAAGGGGTTAAGTGTCTTGCCCAAGGACACATCGGCATGTAAACTCAGCAGGAGCGGGAATCGAACCGCCAATCCTTCGATCATTGGACGACTGCTCTACCTACTGAGCTACAGCCGCCCTTTATGCTAAGCTAACACATTATGCTAACATGGGAAAACATGGAAAACGAGCCAGTGAATGCACAGAGGTCAAAATGATATCGAACATCTCGTCTAAGTCTGGGTAAGTCGGACAAAAGGTATATTTCCCAAAATGTTGGTGTATTCCTTTAAGAATGTATGAAATGCTCCAAACCAGCAGTATTAAAGTGGTAATCGCAAAGATTGCTGTTGTGTTTGATTGCTGTGGTGTTTCTGCACTGCACTTCCCAGAGTTCACTTGTCAATCAAACAGTGTGTCCAGTACTGCGACGTCTTTTTCCTTGGATTTTCTGTTGATGAAGTTTGAGTTTCTGTAGGTGCCGCTGTTTTCTTTGTCTGTTCAGCCATGGTGGCTATCACTGCTCATGATAACTACCCAGTTCCATTTATTCCAAACAAACTGGAAACGTAAAACACATCACTTCCTGTGCGCCAGAGGATTTTTCCCAGGAAAAACCTACCGGACACCGGGTGTTTAGAACAGCAAATGTAAAAGCTTTCATGAACTGGATATAGGTTAAATTACTATTGTGGTATATCAATCGCAGATGGAGAGTAACAAAACAGACATTTAATTATATGAAAATGAGGCAGATTATTACTTTAAAAGAACCCTTGAAGAACCACAGTGGGTTATTTCTTCATTTTAACAAATCAGAGGGTTATTCGAGTCATGACATTTCTATATGGAACCACTACCCTAACCAAAGAACCCTTGAAAAAAAACCTCCTTTTTCTGCGTGATTGGCTACCAGTCCCTTTTCATTTGTAAGTGGATCTGAGAGAATAATGTAACGCGTTCCTCTGGACCAGCAACAACGCCTGCCAAGACAAATTTCCCTTGGGATATCATTGCAGTTGATCAAATCTGACTGGTTTCATTTTAAATGAACTTTACTCTCTGCAAGGCTAGTGAATATATCAGATACATTTTAGCCATCTTGCTTAAGCCTGGGCGTATGAATCTGAGCATGGATAAACAGATGAATAGGGCAATAAATCCGGGCTTACAGATCATCCAAATTGTCCAGAGAGCAGGGACTGGAGAAGCTACGGGGTGTGTGTGTGTGTGTGTGTGGAGGGGGGGTCTGAGAGCCAATTAAAGGATCCTTGTAATGATATTGAAAATATGATCATCTCCTGTGGCCTTGCTCCCTGTCAGATGACCAGAGATAATAGTGGACTGTAGACAATTCTACGAACTATAATTGGCCATTATGAAATGCTCAGGGACACAGAGTGACACACACACACACACACACACACACACACACACACACACACACACAATGATGTTACATAATTGTCCCCACACTTCTTTGTGCTTGTTTTTTTAAATGCCACTCCAACACTGAAGATAGATTCATCAAAAGAGAGGAGGAATGAGAGAGAAGACAAGAGGCGGGTCTGAATGAGAAAAGCTATGAGAGTGTTTGTGTGTGTGCAGGGGTGGAGAGGTCTTAAGTCTAAATTATACTTCTGCGTCGAAGTGCTGCTGTAGCTATGGCGTAGGTGTCTACCGCGGTGCAAGCATTTATAGTTCTGCGTTGGTGATTCTGCGGTAGACCACCGAAACGCTAGATGGCAGTGTCGTGCTTTGTTAGCACAGAAGTAATAACAACAGAAGTAGTAGTGTTTACATTCTCTGAAATTCGTGTTCTGGGATATTTCTCACCACGAATTCAGTGACATCTGGTCTTTATAATTCGGAGATGAGGTTTCCTACAAATTAACATATTTGCAAACCTCCTCAGCTAGTCTCTCTTCGATCAGCTCCATTGTCTTCACCATCAGCGGCCAATCACAGTTCTTGCGGTCTTGCGTCGCCCTACGCGCAGTAAATTTTTTTGAGATGCGCAGGTAAGCTACGGCGGCAGCCTCTGCGGTCTACATCGGAACCGGAAAGACCTACGGTGTAGCTACGGCGTAGCTTCAACACAGAAGTATAAATTACCCTTTAGGGGATGACCAGAGAGAGATAGTGAGTGGGTGGATATCTATGGGAGCATGTCTGTACTGTAAGGGTGTGGAAATGGATGTCAGAACAGTGTGTGTGTGTGTGTGTTTGACATATCTGCAAAAGCTATAGAGAAACAAAAGATAAGGAATCAAATTCTCTCTATGTCAGTGTGGGTGTGTGTGAGTAAATGTGCATGCCATCATATGTGTGCATCACATGATAGACGTTACACAAGCGTTCCTTACAGAGTGTGAGCTCTGTATGTGTGTGTGTGTGTGTGTGAGTGAGATGGAGAATTTCCAGTTTGAATCACATACAGCTTGGAGAGGGCCACACTTCCTACAATGTTTCATTTCTCCCTCCTTCTTACGCTGCAGTGCTATAACACACACACGCACATGCATACGCGCACACATACACACACACACACACGCATGCACGCACGCACAGCTGTGGAGATTGGTGTGAGAGAGGGAGGTGAGAGGCAGAAAGGATGGAGAGAGTGTGAAGTAGGAGGTTTCTGCATCATTACACTGGTTTTCTGCTCTTTAGCCCCTCAACAGCAACAGCACAACACACACACAGCAACTCTTCAAGTTCATAGTGTGTGTCATTAAATATAGATGATTCAAGGAGATGACTTTGTGTGTATGTGTGCTGACTGGTTACACCCCCCCAACACACACACAGAAGGGATTCCTGACAGTTTCTCAATCATCTTTACAAACTTTTAACATTTTGAAACTTGGTGTGTGTCATTAAGTATAGATTTTTTTTTTAGGTGATTGATGATCATCTCATGATTTGATATTACATGACTTTGTGCGTACACACACACACACACAAAGGATTTTAGATGTTTTCCTGACAATTTCTCATTAATTTCACTTAATATTTTGAAGGTTTGATCATTAATATTTAATTAAGTTTAACTGACCTGCAGTGATAGAACTACATGCAAAAATGTTATGGCAAAAACAATTATGTGCAGTTATTATTACTGTACTACTAATGATGCTTTAAGGCCTTGGGAGCGTGTGTGTTTGCTCTCCTGTGTGTGTGTGTGTGTGTGTGTGTGTGTGCGTGTGTGTGCGCACGACCACAGACAGTGTTAAGGGTTTGTAACTTGGTATAATTTACATGGACTGGATAATATCTTGGAAAAGCTCACCGCTTTGCAAGGCGCGATGAACATACAGAGGTCCATGCTGACGGACATTAGGGTTGAATAGACAATTACCCGTTGCAATAACAAAAAGTCTAAATTCCATTCAGGCTGCCCGCTGATATGACTGAAGGTCATATAGCCGAATACTCCCCTGAAAATATGCTGGCTTGACGGGAAAGTTCCTTATTCCCCCGCTGTTTTGACTGGGTCGGGGCTCATCGAAGGACGTCTCCATAGCAATCCTGCTGTGTTATCGCAATGACATTCTGCGGTATGGGTCACCGAGATTACGTCGGACAATGATCTCTCTCTCTCGGACAAACCCATTCCATATCCTTCCCCCCCTCTATCCCCAAGCAGGCGTCGCGCAAAAGCGCAGATGCAGCTGTTACCCCCCACCCCTTCCCCCAAGGCGTCGTGCGCATGTGCTGACGCTGCTCTCCCTATCTGGTGCTGCTAATGTTGTAACGTTCCAAGTTAGACGCCCACAATTGATGTTATGTGTAGCACTGGGGTTAGCAATAAGAATTCCATTGTACCTGTACTTGTACTTGTTACAAATGGCAAATAAAACCTGAATCTGAATGGAGGAAATGAGTAATGCAACAGCTCAGTGAAAACTAACACGCAGCTTCTTTCTCTCTCTCTCAACCACACATGCACAGAAAGAGAGGACAGGAGAGTGAGGAAGGGATGCAAAGGCCATGAGGTTGCAGTAAATAATGAGAAGAGACAGGGGAGAACAGAGCAGCAGAGATAGAGCGAAAGAGAGGAATAGATAACGAAGAGATGGATGGGGCGGGTCAACTGTGATGCTAATGTAGAAAGAGAAGGACTGAAGTAGCAGACAGAGAGGAAACTCCTTAAGGGACGGACTTAGAAAACAATGAACAGATGGATGAGGAAATAACATTTTGTTTTCATTACTCTCAATTTGTGAATGAATCAGCCCAACTAGTATCTATACCTAATGATTTGCCAACAGTTCTAAACAATGAAATTAAAAGTGATTCTGTGTGGTTTCATTGAGCAGGATATGCAGCAGCTGATAACCCCATCCATTATTGTATGTTTTGTATAATATATTGATGGGAGTGAAGGCAATTAAAATCATGTAATGCTGAACCGTTGAGCCAGGCACTTCCACCCCAAGTGTCTGAGCCCATCTCCTTGGCAAAGGTCACTGGGCAAGCCAGAAAAGCTCCTCGGTAGCAAGGCACCGGAGGTGGACAAGATCTGTCACGAAATGTTGAAGGCTCTGGATATTATATATCTCTTTAATGTTGCATGATTTCAAGAACAGTGCATTTGGATTGGCAGACAGGTGGTGGTACCCATTTTCAAAGAGGGGGACTGGAGGGTGTGTTCCAACTATCGTGGAATCACACTGCTCAGCCTCCCCGGGAAAGCCTATGCCAAGCTGCTGGAAAGGAGACTCTGGCTGATTGTTGAACCTCAGATTCAGGAGGAGAAATGTGGATTCCATGCTGGTCATGGAACAGTAGCTTTTTACCATCTTGCAGATATTCGAGGGGTCATGGGAATTTGCTAATCCTGCCTAGATGTGTTTTGTGGATTTGGAAAAGGCTTACAACCATGTTCCCCAAGGTATCTTGTGGGAGGTGCTGCTGGAGTATGAGGTGTTGGGGTAGCTGCTGCGAGCCATTTGGTCCCTATATGCTAGGAGCAAGAGCTGTGTTCGCATGTTTGGCATTAAGTCAAGCACGTTCAAGGTGGGCATCGGACTCAGCCAAGGATGCACCTCATTCCCTCTCCTGTTTGTGGTATTCATGGACAGGATATCAAGGTGCAGCCGAAGTCTGGAGAGTGTCCGGTTCGGTGACATTAGGGTGGCATCTCTGCTGTTTTTGGATGATGTCATCCTTCTGGCTTCATTGGACCGTGATCTCCGATGTGTGCTAGAGTGATTTACAGCTTAGTGTTACGCGGTCAGGATGAGCATCCAGGGTTTTTCCTGGCTCAAAAAGAGGCTTAGGTGGTGCCTCAGCTTGGCCGGCCTGGCTTTGTCATCGCGGCCAATATAACACCCAAACACCTTCTATTTCAATTTTATGCTTTTATAGACACCAGTTTTTGGCATAGACTAACATAACACTGTCCTAGTTGAGGCATTCATCAAATTGTCTTCATATTTACATGGCTAAGAAGAACAGAACAGACACAAAAGGTTTTTCAATATTAATTAATCACTCCTTTGTTCCCAACAGGGATGTTTAGAAGTGGCTGGGATCTCTTATTTTAATTCCATGAAAGATGATTGCCATTGCCTTCACAGGATTAGCCCAATTTGTTATTGTTATGATTAATATATATATTTTTAGATTGAATCAGATGTCATTATGCTCTGATAAATCAGACATGGACAACATATTTTATCCCAAAATATTTGTTCTCAGGGTTCTCGTTAGCAGGGTTATACAGATATAATGCACACCCACGTGACACGTCTTGACCAATTAGAATGCCGTATTTGCCCTAGGTGTTCCGTAATTTTTCTGTGCCGTGGTATAAGTAAAACTAATGAGTTCATTTCAGGTTTTTTTACTCTAAAGTAAATCTGTAAAAGTAATGGAATCAATACAAATAAAAGTAATGGAATCAATACAAATAAAAGTAATGGAATCAATACAAATAAAAGTAATGGAATCAATTATTTTCAAGAAATCCTGTGCTCGACGCATGTAAGATCATAACCTTACGCATCCAAAGAGCTACGCTGATGGCGTAGCCATTGTTGTTTGCAAGAAGTCGTAAATTGTACGCATTTTGTTATCCATAACATAACTTCTTCTATACACGGTTGACTTTGGCTCACTCCACCTGCTACTCCAACCGGCTTCCTCCTGTCACTACTGACAGAATGACGTAATGGCATCACAGTCCACACTTGCATCCCTCTTAAATAGGCTTTTATTTAAATGCAATTTCCAAGCAGATTTATATTCACTTTAAAAAAAAATCCATAGGTGGCTCAAAATAACACTTAGGCGTGCCCAAGATTTTACAACGCAGGAAGAACCCAGAGATCAGCACCTCCAAGTCTGAGGCCATGGTTCTCTCCCAGAAAAAGGTGGCTTGAGGGTGAGGGTTGAGCAGCTGCCCCAAGTGGAGGAGTTCAGGTATCTTCGGGTCTTATTCACGAGTGAGGGTAAGAAGGATTGTGAGATTGACCGGCTGCAGTAAGGCGGGCGTTGTATCAGACCATGGTCGTGAAGAGAGAGCTAAGCCACAAAGGAAAGCTCTCGATTTACCGGTTGATCTTCCTTCCGGCCCTCACCTATGGCCACGACCTTTGGGTAGTGACCAAATGAATAAGACAGTGGATATAAGCAGCCAAAATGAGGTTTCTCCGCAGGGTGGCTGGCCTCACTCTTTGTGATGGGATGAGGAGCTCAGCAATCTAGGAGGACCTCGGTGTCGAGCCACTGCTCCACAACACTGAGAGGAGCGAGTGGTGGTGGTTCGTGCACCTCCCTTTGGAGGTGTACCGAGCACGACTGAATGGGAGGAGACCTCATAGACCCAGGACTCGCTGGGACTACATCTCCCAGCGGGTCTGGGAGTGTTTGGGGATCCCCAGGGGGAGCTGGAGGAAGTTGCTGGGGAAAAGGACATCTGGGCTGCCCTTATTGCCCTGTTGCCACCATGACCCTGACCCGGATAAGTGGCTAGAAAATGGATGGATGGATCGACAACCCAATTTCTCCATACGCATCTTTAAAACTTCATGTCATTTAATGTAATCTAATTATAGTATATACACATATCCCTCCAGTACGATCTACTGTACGTACTCATGGTGACCCCAGCCCAGCTCTGGGAGGTAGGGCAGCTTCTTGATCCTGATGATGGAGTCGTAGAGGGAGGGCTGGAGGGACTGGGCCACGGCGTTGGCCAGGATCACCGCTATCATCACCGGCAGGATGTGGGAGATCTGTCCGGTCAGCTCGAACACGATGACCGCCGTGGAAACCGTGTGGGTGACCGCTCCCGACAAGGCCGCCGCACCTAGGGGTGGGGGAGAGGAGAGTGCAGTGAGCAAAAGAAGAGGGAAGTGGAGAAAGAATTGTTGTAGTTTATATCAGTGGTTTTCCAAGTGGGGTCTGGGGACCTCCAGGGGTCCTTAAAGGGATAGTTCACCCATTTTTTAAATGTAGAATTATTTAACTGAGCCCTAAAGTAGTACGTAGGACTGTTGTGATTGTATCCTCGCCTCACAGTTTTAGCTGTACAGGATTGGACCAATACTAACAATTAGCATGTTCCCATAGGGCAGACTGTCCTCGCTGCCAGCATTCTTTAAAATAACCGTCTAAATCCACTCAATTTGTTAAACAAACATCGTTTTATTTTGTTGGTGTGTAGTATAAATTTTACATGCTGCAATGGCGTATGGAAAAGTCGACAGTTGTCCAAAACATTGCTAGTCCACCGCAGATCTACTTCCCTGTAGCGTAGAATACTGTCTGTGCTGCGCCCACAGAACTTGAATGGATAGAACGGTCATTTCCATTCAAATCAACGTTTACTCGTTCCAGGATGGAAACAGTGGAAGAACCGTTCTATCCATTCAAGTTCTGTGACTACGGTGGCTCGAGAGGAACGCGATTACGCTAGTGTGTGAGGGGAGTTTCACTTTCACAAACACAACAAACAAGAAGCAACTAGCAACAACGTCGCTAATTTCCCTTGCTGAAGTATCGTACTATATCCCTGCAATATGCCACATGTGCCATATCGGACGCAGTCAGGAAATCGTTTCATAGACTGCCACTATACAACCCAGAGTTGTACCAAGCCATGCGTTACTGGGATTTACTCCTCCTTAGAAAACGGGATATAAGGTTGTGTGATGAGCATGTTTCCCCGGATGATTTAATTCAAGGACCAGAAAATAACTTTCTAAGAGGAGTAGCTGTTCCGTCCATCTTCCCATGGACTCTGGTGGAAACGGACGTCCCACCGGTAAATAACATTACCAACGCTACTTGATGGTGAGTTAGCTGATTACTAGTTAGATACTGAATTGCCTTTCTGGCTTGTACTCTGTTTTTGAAAAAGTCATACATTACTTAATGCCGCTTTAATTTACTAGAAATTATCCCAATTAGAGAATGTATAAAATAATGGCTATTGTAATCATAGGTTTCACTCACATAGGTTTTCACCAATATTATCTCCACACGCACAGTTTAATACAGTTAAATACTAAATCACCAAAAAAAATTGTATCACTGGTTTGGATGATATACAGTACATATAGTATTGATCCACTCAAACCCCACACACTCTTTCTAAGGCATCAACTTGTTATCAGTTCCCCACAGACCCTCCACTTTCTCCTCTATATACTCTCAGCACAACAAACCAAATTCAAATTCCATTCCACACATGCCAGTCAATCTCCTCACATATTGCCCATATGGCAAAAACCGACTTATTGAGCTAATGCAATATAAAAAATGCTTCCAAGTCTTTTTTTTTCTTCAATAAATGGTTGTGAAGAGAGCAATAAAAAGAGCTAGTTCAAAGGAGAGAGAGCAGCATGGGGCAAGGTGAGCATTCACTGCTAGACAGAGAAAATGGATGGGGCCAATCGACAGAATGAGATGAACACAGACAGAAAAATAGTAGAGAATGAAAGCATAAAAAATAAAGCAGAGAGAGAGAAGTCGAGGAGAGAGAAAAAGAGAGACATGTAGGTGGTGGGTGAGAGAGGCTACAAAGGCAGGTTTCATTGTTCTTACTGGTAATTTAATTAAGCCTGTGTATGGCTGCCTATCCTTCACATATAAATGCTAATGCTCCCTCTACCCATCCTAACATTTAGTCCCTAATGCTAGCTCCACTGTGAGGCTCATCAGAGAGTCAGGCCTGTAAAGAGGTGAGTCATCATCTACACAACAACAACCACAACAACATCAGCGCCCCAGAAAAACTGCCGCCATCAACCTGCAAAAGTGGCATAATCAGCATGGCTGTCAACAGTTACCACAGTGGCAAGGGAATCACAACACTGCATCTTATTAGACATTCAACATCAATATAAATGGTGACGACATGGTTACGTAGGGACATTTAGTGTTTGCCAGACCTGAAATATATGAAGTGCTATTCAAAAAACTCAGTGGCAGGGTTATAGAAGTTATGAGTGAGACTATGGGTAGTTCACAAATCCCTGCCTATAATGGTAGGCGAAGAATCAAGGCGGTACCAGTGTGTCTTTAACTCACCCACTACAGCATAGCCGCCTGGCACTATGGGGTAGATGATGCCATCTGTGTTGATGCCATCTGGGAACCAGGCTGCCATGCTCTCTCCAACCAGACGACCAAACGCTGCCCCTAAAGTACATACATGTGAACAAAGAAACACAGACTCACAATCAGTGTTCGGCTAATTACTTATGCTATTCGTTGTACTGCTTTTATGTTGCACCCCCAAAACTGCTGATTGCATCGAGATAACTCAGTTCCCTCTCTTGTGAATGATCAGGGAGTGTAGTGGGAATACTTCCACCCAGAGACAGTAAAAAGTACTTGTTTCTCTGCCATTTCTCATCCAAGCTAGCTTAGTGTGAGATGACTAATGACTAGATGACTAATTATGAGCAAAGCAACTTGCGAGGTGGGGTTGGGATATTGTTTTTGGATACTTCTTTTTGATTGGTACCTGTAATATTATTATTACTATTAGTTTCTGATTAACATATTACCACCCTACTCCTAACCTCTCTCTCTCACACACACTTCTACTTTTGCCGGTCTCACACACACACACACACACACACACACACACACACACACACACACACACACACACACACACACACACACACACACACACA
>OMLI01030720.1:0-15208 GCA_900302605.1 Rondeletia loricata | reverse complement strand
GAACAGTCAGAGGAACATGGAAAATCCCTGGTTCCCATGCCAAGAATCCGGCACAGCAAAAACACACACACACACACACACACACACACACAGTGTATCTGAGAGCCTGCTGGGAGCTCAGAGCGGAGGAGAAGGTAGTGATAAAAATAATCAGCGGGGCTCAGCTTTGGAAGGCCAGATTCAGGAGAGCTCTCTGGGCGTCCTCACTGTCTCTTCACTACTTTGTAACATAGCAGCTTTTTGGTTACAGGTTTAGAATATAAGGGGAGGGGAGCCACTTTATATGCAAAAAAGGAAATAATAAAAATTTGTACAACGGCCGTGGAACTGTAAATATAGCGATACACTACATACTTTAGGCAACAGATTGCGAGTGGATACATTCTTCCTCAGGCAGCAGTCGAAAAAAAGCCAGTAAATGTCTTTATCGCCTAGTGGGAGGAGGAGAAAACACATAAGATGCACATAACACAGCCTTTGTACGCATTTATTTTTCTATTATTTTGCCTTTTTGGGAACCCTTTGCCCATAAACATATAATCTAGTCTGTGATAAGAAGTCATCATTTTTTTATAATGGAAAATTTGCATAAATAAAATTGAATTAGTGACAATCTGTAACTCTGCTTAAGTTGTAAAGCCAACATGATCATGTAAAACTGAATAGGGTTTATAGGTTTAAAGGACAGATAAGGTAATAATGAATTATTCAGCAAATGCTTATGCTAACCAACAGTGTTGTGGTTATGATATTCACCAGTTGCCGACTCCCACATTACCACTTACTGTATGTCAACAGTTTCCCTTTTCCTGCCTGACGCTTGCGCGTGGCACAGCTGCTATCTATAGCACAACTCTATTTTCAGACCATGCAGACAGGACGCAATGGAACTCTCACAAACCTTTATTTACGTCAAATCCTGCGGAAAAAATTGCTTATCCGTGCTCAAGTCACGCACTTGTCAATGCATTGTCACTTGAGCGCATGTTTTAGGAAGAGGAAGGACCCAGACGTGAGAGATAATGGAGGCTTCTGAAGGCCTGGGGCTCAACCAGGATATTCATGCCGAGAATGCGACCCCTGATCTGGAGGACAGAGAGCACCAGGCGGGCTCTGTGAGAGTGAGGGTGGAGGAGTGCTGGTTCACTGTGGAACGGGCCTTGCTGGCGAGGTGCAGCGATTACTTCTGTGGCCTCTTTCACTCCGGAATGATAGAAAGTCACCAGGACGAGCTCTATCTGAAGGGAGGAGTGCATCCCAGAGGTTTCCTCATTACCCTTGCAGTCTGCAGGGGTGAGGTTCCCACCATAAGTGACCCAGATGAACTTGTAGAAGCGGTGGAGTGTGCCGCTTTCCTCCAAGTTGCACTTTTGGCCCAGTATCTTTGTGACATTATTGACTCAGACAACTGCCTCTTGCTGTACCATGCGGCCTCCATCTTTGGGGTGCATACATTGTGTCATAGTGCTGCTCTTTTCCTTCGCGATTGTTACGATGACCTGAAGGAGGCAGCAGAGAATACAATCCCCGAAGACCTGCTAAGATATTCGGAATCATTGTCCCCTGCCACTTACATTGCTATAGGTACCCATTCTCCTTCTATGGAACTGCTACACGACACCTTTAGGGTTGTTTGCTATCTTGATGAAACCGAGGAAGAGTGGAAGCACCTGACGAACCTCCCCACTCTCTGTAGCACCTCCATGTCTGGGGTGGTAGTGCTCGACAATCGACTGTACATCGTCGGAGGAGTTTATGGTTATGGTAAGGACACAGTGGACAACTGTTTCTGCTACAACCCTGAGTCAGGGGCCTGGACTGTTCTTCCTGGCCCCCAGCAACCAAGATATGACTTCACCCTGCTGGGGCACGAGGGCCGACTCTATGCAGTAGGCGGCGAGTTCCAAAAACGGATAATTTCCACGGCAGAAGCTTACGACATTGAGAAGGGAGAGTGGACGTCTATACAAGACGCACCGAGACCTGTAGCATCAGCTGCTTGCGCTGTTGCAAGACGACGGATGTTTGTTTGCTTCTGGAAGCCGCCAGATACCACAGACATCTACGAATACATACCGGTGAAAGATGAGTGGACGCTCGCTACCACCATGATTAGGCCACAAAGCTATGGCCATTGTATGGTGGCACATAGCGACAATCTGTATGTGATGCGCAATGGGCCTTGCGATGATTTCCTGCGCTGTCTGATGGACTGCTACAATATTACGACGGGCCAGTGGACAGCCATGCCTGGACACTATATAAACAGCAAGGGGGCGCTGTTCACTGCTGTGATAAGGGGGGACTCTGTGTTCACAGTCAAACACATGCTAACTCTTGTATACACCATCACTGGCGATGCATGGAAACCCCGCAGGCAGATGAAGGGATTCCCAAAGAGTGGTTCACTGTGGACGTGTTTACTCAGGCTTCCCAAGAGCGGACCGGTTAAACCACGGTCAGCTGCAGAAGGGAAGGAGGAACAAATGCCTTTGCCAGACAGATCTGAGGGATTTGTGGAAGCCCTACTGCAACTGTGAAATCACCAAACAACAGAAAACCAATGTCATGTTTGTAGGATTGGTGAAATTGGTGAATGTAGCTCTAAAAATGAAAACGCGCTGATTTCGGATGATACTGGAGATGTGCATACCGACCAAGACATGTATGTACTTCAGGTCTAATGCACTCACACATTCTCAGGCGCACATATGTGCATGAACACACACACACACACACACACACACACACACACACACACACACACACACACACACACACACACACACCTAATCCTAAACTACTGTAGCAGCTGTTGCTAATCAGAAAGAATGCTCAGTGTCAGCGTGCATGTGTGTGTGTGCATGTGCTTGTGTGTGTGTGTGTGTGTGTGTGTGTGTGTGCGTGTGTGTGTGAAGTTCAAAGGCACTGAAGCGATGTTCTAAACCCCTCATTCTATATGTTGATAACCCCGTTTCCTGAACTCACACTGGGCCAATTCAGAAGCCACTAGCCTCCCAGTCAACATAAAACTCACCACAGCTCTCTCACACACTCATTTCCCCAATTTGTTGCCCCAAGAGTGATTAAATACCTGTTTCTGTGGGAGAATACAGAACATATTTCAATAAGCCTCAAGCCTGTGATTTTGAGGGTTGTGGGAAATGGATATTTTTAACGGTTTCACAGTCCGATATCATGATATGCCGTTATTTTACCCATGTGATGATATCATTCTGAGTTTAGCAGTCCCATTGAAGTAAATTACTCTATTAACGTTCCCGCCACAGTAGCAGAGACTCAAATCACTCCGTGTGTTAACCCAATTGTTATTCATTTCACATGTTCATCCACCTTGATGAAAGCAAACTGTTGATCACTTACCGTTCTGGGGGGCGGCAGGTCGGGGAGACTCTTCTGTGGGGCAGGGACATATTTTCCTGCTTTTCCATTGACCAGGGCATCCGGTCCGTCATCTGGTCAGAAAAGTGTAAATTGGGACGTTAGTGGATGACACAAATGTTAATCCTATGATCAATTTTAGGCGTATGGTGTTTGTTTGTTGTGAATTAAACTTTTATAATGTACAGGAATTATGATTAAATCAAAGAATTGGTTTATCATGCAAGCCATTTTTTTCATCAACACGATTTCCAGATGTCTCCTATACATATCAAATTCCCTGGTAATAGTTTACACCAATTGTGTGCACAAGACCCTTCATTGTTAAATTAGTGACCACATAACCCAAATCAAGGGGAAGCATTTGAATGGTTATAGCAACGGCCCAATTACGCCAAACACACTACACCACAGTGCATGATCAAGATGGTGGGCAAGGACTTGGGATAGGAAATGGAAGTATTATGGTTTGACCATGGATTGCTCCAGTTATTAGTAATGGGTACTGCTTATGTCTGCGAGCGCTAGTCTCTAGGCTACAGTATGGCTATGCCATAACACTCTACTTCCTCTGTCCTCAGACATTCCACTTACTTCCTCCTTGAATACTGACATCTGGGTTAAATGCAAGCACAGTGCCTTGACACAGCAAGGTCCGCCAGTGGTACATGTTCAACTGGGAGCAGTCAGTAAATGTATAAAAGAATTAGTAGAAATGCCTGGTGGGCCCTGTCAGCTGTTAACACTTTATCTCTAAATGTTTCTCAATGTATGTTTCTAAGCAAAATTCTAATTTAGGAGGATATACTCAACTGAATGACAAAAATGATCTCTCAATATCCCTGCAGACCAGCTAATCGTATCATAAAGATAACCAGCTTTTTTTTATAAACATAATCTACAATGTTCATCTTCCTCCTGCACTTGGACTCAAAGAGAAAGCACGGGCGTCACACGTGTCCTGTAAAGACGCCTCCATCTTTGTTTCACGTCTCAGAAAAAGCCCCCGCTTTCCCTTCAGTCTCTGTGAAAGAAAAACCTGCGGCTTCTGCTAGCGTCTTTGCTGAGAGTATGTGTGTTAAGTCTAGTGTTCTCTGAAACCACATTCTTCATCGCTGTCCAAACAAAACAGGTCAGTCTCAGATGGTGAGGAGCTACTAAGAAACAGACAGGAAATGGGGGGGTGAGAGGAGGGGAGCTGGGGCCGCTGCTTGTGGCAACGTTTTCACATTTGAATCATGTCACCTTGAGTTTGTGGTGTAATAAGGAAACATATGCATTGGTGCATCACTCGTACACACTTGAACCTCACAATACCAGTGTTATTGACAGGTGAGCCACATGTAATTATTGCATTGATAGGAGTTAATAGCCCAGACTGTTGTTAGACTTATTTTTTTTTTAAATCTAGGGGTAGAGAGTAACTGAGAGCATTTGCTTAAGTACGGTACCTAAGTACAGTTTTGAGGTACTTTACTAGTATTTTTTTTACTTTTATGCCACTTTTCAGAGCAAATATCATCCATGTTACTCCATTCTACATTTACTTGACACCAGCAGTTACTTAGATTTTCTTAGAAAACACAGTTCAGGAAAATGATGCATCTCAAAGCTCGAGCCAGCAAAATGTAAGATGGAGAAATGACAGCCATCATAAGTGGACCACCCACCTCTTTTACATCACCTTCAGAGATTAATGCACCAATAATTGGACACTACCAAACACAGAAAAGGTGTCAAATAGAGCATGTACTTAGATACTTAAGTACTTTCAATATCAAATACTTAAGCAGAATTTGGAATAGAGAGCTTTGGCAGAATACTACTCTGTCGGGCCATTTTTGTGTTTGGATTTATGTAATTCTTCCACCGCTGTTGTTTTCTATTATTATAACATAAGCAGGATCCATTATATACTGACTGAAAAAGAACATAGGCATCCAGTGTATCTGAAAATTCGCCTTAAAAACCTTGAAAAGCCACAGAAATAATTTCATGAAAATGTGATGGTACACTAAATGGTTTCATCTTTTTTCTTAAACATTGCTTTATTGCGCAGCAGAATCCATAGGGAGAATAGGAGGAGATTATATTTCAGCACAATGGAGCTACTTTTCAGGAAAAAAAATGACCACCACTAAGTCTCAATAAAAATATGTCTCTTTTTAAACTCTCACCTTTGTCATCTTTGTCCTTTCCAGTAACGGGGACTTTGTTCATGTAGATGTACTCCTCATCACCACCTGAATTGAGAAAGCAAACTATGGTTTACTGTATGTTCACATCAGCATAGTTCAGTATAGAGATCTTTACTTTATGGCATGTGACCGGAAACATTAACATCCTCTGATCAAGTGGCTGTTTACAAACTGCTGGGAAATTTCAAGAAATTGTTTAAATAGTTAAATAGTTAAAATGTCAGTAGACAAGGCACTTCTCTCGCTTTTGCCTCACAGTTATGTTGATGCAACTTATTCACTCTTTATTGACAGAATTATGTGAGCTGGATGAAAATAAAATAAAATGGAAATGTAACCACTTAATATGAACCCTAGTTATTTTGTATAAACAGTGTCATATTACACAAATATTAAAATTCATTGAGTTTTAATGAACGGCTTTGAAGACACTAGGCCAACACAGTGAGCGTTCCTGTTTCAGAACTGTTATAAAAATAAACCTCATTTTGATGTAAAGGTTTAAACAGACATTCTAGTGAATTCAGTCTCCAATCCATCGCAACTAGAGAAGCTCAAGAAAGTGACATTTGACATCTTCGCTTAAAGCCGTCTGTCTCTGGTGTCTAGCTTCGAGAGAGAGAGAGAGCTCTCCATATTCACAAAGTGATTTAACTGTACAAGATCATAAGAATAACATACAGATGGAAGATCTAGGACTATGCATTGACAGAAAACTCCTGTGGACCAGCCATCTGTCTATCATCTGCAAACGTGCTGGACAACGTCTCGGAGCAACATGGAACAGCCTTCCCCCTGCTGTTGTAGGAGACATCACATCAAGTATAGAGTTCATGCCGTCAAGAAGAAACTGAACAAACACCTCCTCAGCATGGGACTGTAATCCTAAAGCTCAAGGACTTCAAACATACACAAATCAGTCTCATATATGTTCCTGAGTAGCTGCAGATCAGTGATTGGCTCTCTGAATTATGTTCATGAAGCTTGTATCTGCTAAAGCACAAAAAAAATAACAATAAATTAAAATAAATGCAAATTCTGCTTCAGGATGGATTTACTTCTAGAATGGATGGGAAAAGTTGACTCCACCTTAGTGCCAAACAAACTTTCATCATTTGTTCGTCAAAAGTCCAGGATTAAAGGGGAACTTCACCCAAACAAGTGGCCCATTGTGCAGACAGATGGGCCCACTGACACCCACTCTCACCGTGGCCTGCATTCATCTGACATTAGTCAGAGAGCTCCATGCCAACACAGATAGAGCACTGTGTCACTTCTATCTTTGAACTTTTTAAAGATCATACAACTAAAACTATACAATGCACCTCCTGACCCTCCTCCATCTGCTCCGTCAAGTTTGGACTTTCCAAAAGGTTACATTCTGACCATAAGGTGTGTGACAGGTTTATTTTGAAGTTACACTTCCACACCTTTTTCTGCGCAGGATTCAAATTCTCAAGCAACAATAGTGTGTAAACTTAAAAAGTTAAAGATACATTTAACTTAACATAATTACAGCTCCATATGCAATCAGACATACTGATTGAGGATTAAGTACATGGCCTTAACATGGAGGGAGGGGCTGAGACTCCCCTGACAGATGATTAAGGGTGCCATTAGAGACTTAACTTGACTTCTCTGTACACTCTAAGGAAAATATTTATGGGTCACTGTGCACAATAGTGTCCTAGAGGATACTATTGTGCACAGTGACCCATAAATAGAGTCTAGGCTATATGGGGAAATGATGAAACTACATGTCACACACCAATGCTGAAGTCAGTTCAGTGAGAAAAGTACTGTGCTTGGTTTAATGCCTGTCGTGACATAGTGGAGTAATTACAGGCTGGCTAAGACATTGCCACATAAACAGTTTGATGGAATGACTTTTCTCAAATAGTATATCCTGCTGGTTTGGCATAGGAGGCTCCAACTGGTTACTGTAACCTGTTATGGAAATTTGTTCCGGACCTGCAGTGCATTTTAGAGGAAGGTCATTTCATTGCACTAAATATTTTAGCTGACTAAGATTATACCCTGAGAGGAAATCAAACAAAACTCTAACCTTGGGTGATACTCCGGAGAAGGTTTCTCCTTTGAAATAGATATCATGAGGTGAAACCAAACGGCAGCCAAATGAAACGATGTTTTGCCTGTACAGTGAAAACAGATTTTAGGGGAACAGAGTTGAAATGCTATTTATAAACTGCTGCTCAAAGGAAGCGAGCGTCCCCAGAGGATAAATGCAGCTTTGGAAAAATGATACAGCTTGGAGCCAGGGGAGGAAGTACGGAGAGACGAGTCCAGGACCTGAACATGGAAAGGCACGACTGTTAGTGCGTGTTTATGAGTGTGTCAGTCTGTGTGGGTGTGTGTGTGAGTGAGAGAGAGAGAGAGAGAGAGAGAGAGAGTTGCAAAACCCATATTGGGTCTTTCGATCCAGAGTGTAAAATAATTGCAAGATGCTAGGTCAAAGATCCCACGTCAGTACTCATGGTTTCTGGAAGAGCTGTTGTCTAATCCTTTCACAGATTGAAGCACGCAACTTTTCTCTAAATTACATGGAGCTACGGTTTCTGAGGGAAGAGTAGGGTTTCGTACATCACTCCTTCTTTTGAATCCATGTCGCGCAGAGCAGGAGTGCGCATTTCATGGATACTAGAAAGTAGGATCTACGGACGGGAAAGGCTCAATGCAGGACTTGTTCACGTCCCAACTAACTGACTTCAAGCCACCATAAATCACATCAGCCCGCCGGTAGCTTCGTTGCACCATTCTCACGTTAAGTGTCAAGGAATACAGTCAGTGAGTTAGAAAAACAAACTTGTCTTTAGCTGTTTGACAGGATAACGTAACAGTCCATGCATCATTTAACGATGAAGTAAGAAGCACGTTGTTTACTTTTAGCGTGGTTGTAAAAAGCGCAGAACTAAGAACTGCAGACTAAATTCACAAAATGAAAAATGTCAAAGCTGCCAAAATGTGTCAGTCTGATATGTTAGCATGGGAGTTAGAAATGCTAGCAAAAATATTAATTCAGCCACCACAGAGTAGAATTCAGCTACCAAAGAGAGTTAAATGACCCCAAATGGATTTGTTAATGAAAGCCTGCAAGAGTAAAATTGTCACATGGTGGTTACTGAGAGTTTAAAATAGCAAAATAATACCATAGTGGGTTATCTGATAGCTTTCTTTAAGCCTAACTGCCAGCAACGTAAGCTCATTGACTACTGGGAAACATATCTGAGTAAACGTGACATGAACATAAGGTACTTTGCATAAAGGTTAGTTGCAAAGTAGATCAATGTGTGAAATGGTCAAAGGTGGACCTAAGGTACAAATATATTTGAATGTGGTTTGAAATATTTAAAAAAATATAGATACAAGCCACTTTAACTCAAGCATTGACCGTTTTAATAATAGCCTTGCATGATTGGCAATTACAGTGAAGTGTGTTTTCTTTTGGTTGACTTCAACATCATTCTACTCAAAAGCGAGACTCACTCCCTCGCAGCAGACTTTCTAACGCCTCATCTCAGATCTGTTTCCAACCTTCCACTTCCACTTTGTCTTTGTCTACTTACAACTTCCAGAGCCAAACGCCTCCCTGTCTCTGCTGTTCTCTGCCTCCTCTTTGCTACCAAATCATGAAATCAAACCATTTTAACTGGTGCCATGGTGTTTCCCCCTACTCTATTCGAGACTATTCACTATCACAACTCCTATTCCCATCCTCCACTCATTGGAAGGGACATGCTCTTGATCAAGCACTGTCTTTTGGTCCCACTTTGGTCCCACTCTCTAGTAATGTTGATATTTGCATGATGTGGATATTTGTGCATTTCAGAATATGGCTATTGTATTCAATGCACTGCTACATCACTCTACCTCCAACTCTTGTTCATTGGACCGCTCTTGCTGAGGTTTTCATGGGAACTCCTAGTCCCAAAATGAGGCATTCCATGAACACAATAAGGAGCTAGTGTCTTGATTTAACTGCGATACAGTATGTTTAGCCATTCTTGACTTTGTTACTCCCTTCAAAAATAAAAAAGTCGGCATCAGGAGTCTTGGCATGCATTAATGACACAACTGGGGCCTTAAAAAGAGAATGCAGGAAAGCATTCTCAAAGCAAAAATCTTTCATGACATTATGAAAGACCTAATGTTCAGGTATCAGAAAGCGGGTTAAGGATGCAAGAGCGCAATTCTCTGACCGCTCGTATCTAAAAATCACCTGTCTAGGCTGTTTGAGTTAAGCCCACCTAGCTCATGCAAGCCTTCAGAAAGTTTTTACCTTCATTGACGCAACTCATGCGTTGCAACGGAGAGCAGCTAAGAGTGTAGAAAAAGGGGAGGGCTGCTGAGCCTTAGTACCTTTTACTCTTTGCTTACCAACCTACACTTCTATTCTTTACTGCGGCAATGACCCAATGTCCCTACACGGATCAATGAAGCTCATCTTATTTCATTATCTTATAATCAAGGACTGTTTTGTCCAGGTCTGGTCTGAGTTTTTCCTCCGTACCATTGGAGGCCCTGTAGGACTGGAGGAGATCGGAGAGCAGGCCCTTCTGGATGGTGGCATTCCCACTCAGGTTCTCCTTGTCCAGGATGAGCAGGAAGCGGTGGAGCTCCACCAGGAGCTGGTCCAGCACTGGAAGCAGAGACAGAAAAAAAGTGTTTCTTGGTGTGAGTACATTAAGGATGGTTAAAACAATGGTGTCAGTCCAGACCTCCCACAACTGAAATCAAAATATTTGCCAACCAGCAGAAGAATAATCCTTGCTAGCCATGAGAGGTTTGAAGGTTATAGGCAGAAGATAACCATTCAGCTTTCAGACCATTCAGTCTCTTCTCTCAGCAGTTCATTCATCTATCCATCCCTATATGCCATTGACAGTTGCAAGTCTGTTTGAGCTCGTTTTGACAGTTAGATGGGGTCAGTGAAAGGTCAAGGCCCGGAGGAGGGAGGGGCCTAGGCCGGGGTCGGCAGGGCCACTGTGTCTGGGTGCAGCCCACACACATCCTTCAGGGGTCAGCGCCAAGCTCGACAACCCTCTCCACTGTGTGGGGAGCTCTTTGTGTTTCCCTTCACTGTCTCTTGGCCTCATGAATAGGCCCCTCGCTACAGTGGGCCTCAGTGTGAGCACTTCAGAAAGAGACGAGACAGAAGGGAAATAAAGAAGAGGGATGTTATTAAAGGAGAAGGTGGGGCAGATATCGGTGGGGGTTTCATACTGTACTTACATTCTGGAGTGTCTGAAATCCCCACAAGAATGCATGCGGTCATCTTGTTCAGATGTTTCCTGTGTGGTCTATTTATTGTAATCGGCTTTGAAGTAGCTTGTTTCTCACTATGTCCAATGTGATTTATGTTCAAAATGGTTACGAAATTCAACCCCGGAAGACAGTCTTTGTCGGTAGGTACAAGGTAGGAGGGAATGTGAGCTATAAGAGTAAGAGTTGCAGTAGAAGTACAGTATTAGCATCTAAATCAAATCTTCCTTGATCTGCAGTGCCATATCACTGTAAACCTAAAACTAAGACAAAAACGAAAGCATGAAGAAAAAAACATTTTAGTAGACTGAAAATGAAAACGGGAGACTATGAAAAAACTGAAATTAAGCTAAAATTATAATTATAATCACTGCCTCCACAAAAATGATAAAAAAACATTCAACTATTACTTTCAGTTTAAGTCTTTCAGTCAAAGCTAATTCAGAGTGGAGTGGTTGGAGAGAACTATCTATAAATGAGTGAAGGCCACATCTACTAACATTACATTCATACGTACTATCAAATTCCTAAGGTAACTCTCCAACTATTGCTATATAATGTGTACTTGTGCCTTAAACTCAGGGCACAGTCTCCTTATCCATGACTACTGAAGCTAAACTAAATAAAAATGAAAAGGAAACATTTTGGGGAAAATATAAACTAAACTAAAACCAGCAAATCCCATCTGAAAACTTGTTGAAACTAAAGTGAACTCTACTCCGAATCAAAATAAAAACCAATGCAAATCACAAAACCGTTATAACCCTGGTAAACAGCTCCTCTCTGTTTGAACTCTGCTTGAAAACGGTCAGCTCGTCTGTTTTAGTGGCTCCTTCCGGCTCAAACTGATCACTAACCAGGCCTTGAGGGATAGCAGGCTAATGCTCCCCCCCTCCCTCGCTTCCCACACTCCCACACATCAAAGGGCCTCTGAAAAAGGGGGATATTTCTGCAACATAAGGTGTCAAACCCCAGTAAGCTAGCTATGCCTTTCGCAGATGACGCTAGGCTTTCCCAGAGCTAGCTAGCTAGCTGTGTTGTTTTTATGGTTCCTACTCAAGCTGAGTCAACTTCTGCTGTGAGGCCCCACATGAGGAAACTGTACCATGGAGAACATCATTACTTTAGACTCCTGCTAGAGATGAAGGTCGCGCGCACACACACACACACACACACACACACACACACACACACACACACACACACACTCACTCACGGGGGATCTGAACTAATTAAAATCTAACCAATGACAACGACGACTGTTATTGACTCCTCTATGTATTGAAGCCACACATGTAATTTCACTATTGGGACACACATTTCCAATACTTGTTTAGCCGCTGATAGACTGCTCGGTGTGTATCTAAACATTTTCCCAACTCCTTCTCCTTGTGTGTTTGCAGAGATTGACTCAGATGGCCTTTTGGATTGGGGGACCCTGGGAAACGGAGTCAGCTGACTGGACAGGGAGGTCCGTAGCGGGCCGTCTCCGTGGGTTACGGGTTGGCCAGACGCCCACTGCACATCCAGTGAGTGACCACAGCCTCCACAGCATAAACAATCCACTTCTCTAGAGAACCCAGCAGGAATCTGTGGGACCGTCGGTGATTCAGACTACTACAGTGTTGTTTCAGTCAAAAAGCACTTGGGTGAGTGGATGAAGTGGTACACCGTAAATCAAGTCATTTCTGGTGAAAATCTGTTATAATAGCCTCAAATGCTTATTCAACTAATGAACACTATTTTTCTGATACAATAAAAAACTTTACAGCATGCAGTTTGTTTCTTTTACTGTTTCTAAACACCTACACTATGCACAAGGGGGATTTCCTTTCCGCACGCCAAAGGTTGCACTTCCTGGTTTTTTTCATTCACGACAGAAAAAGACATTAGTGCTATCCATTCCCATTATGTTTGAGATAGTGCTCTGACAAGATGGCAGATCAGTGAGGCAAAAAGATCAGACCAGAGATGATCTACATAACAAGTGTTCCAGCAACTGTGTTTGTTGTCACCTGGGTTTTTATCAGTCTACTTGTGCCCTGATGGGGACTGACTACTCTGTTTGACCCTGGCTGTGGTCGACAGAAGGCGGCTGATGCTTTCAGCTTGGCCAAAGTCTTTATGACAGAGTCCGTCTTCTCTATCACCCCTCCAAAATAACCAACAGATTCCCAAATGACATGGAGTCAGTCCCGTAGGTGGCTACTCCTGTTTGTGTGTGTGTTTGTGTATGTACGCAAAGAGCCAATATATATATATGCATCCATTTGTGCATCTGTACTACAAATGACAGCTTCTTCTTGCGCTTTTGCAGCCAGAAAGCAGAGCTGCTAACCTGCTAACCATAAGTCAGAAGGGTTAATCTATTTCTATATTCATTCTCAGAGAGATCTGGGTTCTGGCCCCAGTCAAGACTATCTGCAAGTTCTTATCACGCCTTGTCTGTCTCCATTGGTTACTCTGTGTGAATGCATCAAACACATAAGGAAAGCAGACTGGTATCGCATTGAAACCAGCCATACAGTAGGTTGAGTATAGGGATGAAAAACTGCATCCTGGAGTGCTTGAGGTTTGAATACAAAGACATCTAAACTTGAGTTTTAGATGATTTCAAGGCTGTATATTGAGTTACAATAGATTATGACATTTTTTTTTTTTTAAAGAGGCTTGAGTCAAACTTCAAGAATATGACTGTATTTATCATCTCTATGGCAATATCATTTCTGAAATGGGGCTTTAAAGAAGAGAAATAATTGGACTTGAGTCCATATACAACCATTCCCCTTTTTGAACAATTTGAACAAATCACCGTCTAGACAAGGGGATCCTGTCAGCATTCCTGTTCTGAGAAGCTTGAGGTCCTGCTCCACACACCACTACTGACAAACCACATCTTGGCAGGGACGAGCGTAAGCATTTCACTTTATTAAATGAATCAGGCAGGCAAGGCCACTCACTTCATTCAGACTGTTTCCAGGTTCACTGGGGTTGCTGATACACTCCTGCTCCTCCATGGGATAAGTCTCTCAAATATGCTGGGCCAGGATTAACTGGTAATTGAATCTAATTCGTTTTCCCTCCACAGTTCACTAAGGAAAGCGTAGTCTCTCCCACAACTGCAAGAAGTATCTGTTGAAAAATGTATGGGTGTTTGGAACCACACTGCAGCGGAAATTGTCAAAATAAGGGAAAAACCAACATAAAGTGTCTTAATAGGGCGTTGGACCGCCACAAGCCACCAGAACAGCTCCAGTACGCCTTGGCATAGATACTACAAGTGTCTGGAGCTCTATTGGAGTCTCTAACTTTCATGTGATTTGTGTATACCTCAACCTCTCATTTTGTTCCTTTTGCAGGTCATACCATGCTCCTCTTCGTGGCCACTCCTCTTCTCATCAGGTTTCTATCAAATTGGCCCCTCTCTGTCTGGATTTGCCCCCGCCCCCCATCTTCATCTTTGCTCTCATCTATCCATCGTCTCACTCCGTCTGCCCGACCCTCGGAATAACAACTCCTCAAAACCTCAATTTCCTCCACAAATAATTCCGTTTTGTAACTGATGCAATATTTGTGCCGCTTACATGCATGTTTGCGACTTTGATCTATGGTGAAAGAGTCAAACGGGTGGAGAGTTAAAGAAAACAAAAACAAGGGGTCTTAGATGAAATGTGAAATGATAATACTGCTTAAATCTGTTGACGCAATAAAGGCCGCTGAAATGTAAGCTGGGTCTCTTGCTTGTTCAGCTTGGTTGTTCTTCGAGGTCAGTTAAGGACACATCCTCTACTCTGAATCACAGTCATATTTTGGGATGTGGTGCAGATGTTGAAAATAGCAAATTTGCTCACATGGCTTTCTTCTAGTCTAGCTAAGAAGTCCATGGTCCACTTACAGAGCTGTTGTATAACAGGCTGTCTGTCTGTTTGTCTGCCTGTGTATCTTCCCATATAGTCATCCATCCATCCACCTACCAACCATCCATCCATCCATCCATCCATCCATCCATCCACCATCCATCCATCCATCCATCCATCCATCCATCCATCAACCTATCCATTCATCCTAATCTCTTTATATAGTCTTTCTACAGTAGTGTATATCTTTAGCACATTTGTTCTCCAGATGCTGATAGTGAACAGTGGACTTGGCGGCAGGGGAACAGTGTCACCAACATGGATGTGGCGCTGTGTCCCTCGAGGCCAGACAGAGCTTGTCTGGACTAATTCTATGACTCAGACTCACTCCAAGCAGTTTAGCCATGAGACGTCCAGCAGCACAAGACATTGCACTTTGTCAAAGACCAGCAATGGCTCGTGCATCCCCAG
>OMLI01030712.1:0-10442 GCA_900302605.1 Rondeletia loricata | reverse complement strand
ATGGTTCTTCATATGCTATGGATTTTGGCACCAAAGTAATCAAAATGTAATTAGATTACATTACTAGGTTTGAGTATTTACAAACTTTATAGATTACAATCTGCAGGCAATCAGTAATCTGTAACGGATTACATTTAGTAAATAATCTTCTCAACACCTAGTGGAGAGAAGCAGTTACCAGCGGAGTGGTTATGAAGATGTACTGTGGTTAGTTACAGTACAGTACAGTATATAAAGTCACCATGGTTGGAAGTCCCCAGTCTGTTTGAACCACCACACAGACACATCAGTGCTCTTCCCTGTATGCCTCCGCTCACATGATCTCGTAGTGATAGTTCCTGCCTCCCTCCGCAGCACAAACACGATGATATTCATGAAATTATTGTTTTGCTGAATTAGTACCCTGAAGAGGGGGCCGATGATTCTCTGCTCAGTAAATTCCACGTGGCTCGAAGGTTCTCTGCCAGTTTCGGAACGCAAGTAAATTATTCCACTCGAGTATAGAGCATTTGCCTAATAAAAATACCATCTGGGCACTTGAAGTGAATTGGTTTAAGGCCATGCTGAATTATTAAACAAATCTCTCCAAATGGGTCCCAGCTCTCTTTTTAAAGGGGGAAATAAGTTATGAACACCTTACCATAGACTGTACAGGCTGCTATTTGACAAGTTTTATTCAGTTTGTATTTCAGAAATAGCTTGTTCTAATGCAGTAATTTGTGCAAAGTTATATTTCCTTCCATCCTCTCTCTCCATTTCTCTGTTTCTCTGTCTCTCTCCCTGTTAACTTAAATATTTCATCACTCAAATGCCATCAATATACCTTGAGACTTTGTATGTTGACTCTAGCCAGTCTAAATTGATTAGCAGATATTCCTTTGATTTTGAAGTTTTGTATGTTTTCAGAACTATATATTTACAACAGCATAGTATTTTCTATTGCGTATACTGCCAAGGCACAAAATGTGTACATGCTTTCAAAGGAGCGCTCATTGGGGATTTAATGACCCTGCCTGCATAATTTAGGGCCCAACCAGTGCATGATTATTTGGGTCTGATACCAATAATGATACTTAGGGAAGAAAATGTATTTACTGATGATTTATTTTTGTGATACTACTGTTGCTCAACATAAATCATCTTTATAATCCTTCTCTGAACCAAATTCTAGGCTGGATTTCAGTTCCACAAGATTAAAGGATAAGTTCGCTATTTTGGACCTTAGACCCTATTTGTGGACTGTCTACCATGAACCTGACACATAGAGACCATAATGTCACTGATCGCTTCAGTATTGAGCTTTTTACAGTTTCCCTGCAGGCTCTCACTGGGCTACAATAGAAGTCAATTGGGCAATCCTAAATGCTTTGGAAAAACTACGATAAATGTGCTTTTCCGAGACGAGAAGCTCAGGGTGTATTCTTACCGCTCTCCTGTGAAATGTATCGCAATCCGAACATTTTTATGTGCTTGGCCTGGCTTGGACAGAAGCTTTCCCCTGGCGCTAGTTTTTGCTCCCGCGGAGGACTATGTGGCGGGGCGGTGTTTACAAAACTGTATCTAGGTGAGCAGTCTGCGTTTGTTTACCTGCAGCAACATAGGCTACTATATACTGAGACCGGTAAGAATACACCCTGAGCTTCCCGTCTCGGAAAAGCACATTTATCATAGTTTTTCCAAAGCATTTAGGATTGCCCCATAGACTTCTATTGTAGCCCAGTGAGAGCCTGCAGGAAAACTGTAAAAAGCTCAATACTGAAGCGATCAGTGAAATTATGGTCTCTATGTGTCAGGTTCATGGTAGACAGTCCGCAAATAGGGTCTAAGGTCCAAAATAGCAAACTTATCCTTTAAATGTTGTACACTTGCACATTTTTACTTGGTGCCATTACTAAGAGCCAGATTTAGATCAGAGGTGAGACACTTCACTCCTCTAAACCTGTGTTATTAACAAAAGGAGGTAAAGGTTGTGTTCTTGTGAAAATGTAACTTTAACTATGAATCTTCACACCTTAGCTGCACATTCTCAAATAGCAGGAGAACTTACCTTTGGGTTCTTCATCTATTAGTTTGAGTTTTACAGTATATGGCTAAATCTTCTTATGATGGTAAGACAACACATACTGTCGCATTTTATATTAATATATTGGTGCTTATGTATGTATGTAATATGCTATAAGCTATATTTGTTAACGGTTCAGTTGTTAATGTTAATTAGCAAGTCAAGTAGCATAATGTTACTGTACCGTACTATTCTCCACAGAAGAGATGAAGGCAGCTGATCAGAGTGCAGAGATCACACTCAAACTGATAATTAATTAGGTCTCTATGTCTTCGCCATGAATGCACAGTGGGACTGTACAGAATCTGTGCTTGTTAACTTTCCATTGAATGGATATATCCTCAAGGTGTGAAAGCCACAGAGCGTTCAGCATCACAACATTCACAGTGCTGCTACTGATGATGCAACTATTGCAATGCTGTCAACTATGCAGAGAAGTATTAAGACTTGCTATCGATGTGGAACTTTCTTCACTGCTGACCAAGTAGAAAACTTGACTAATTTATTCTCTCAGAAAAAAAGTTTGAATTGTTTTCATGCACTGTGCACCAGCCTGTACATGACGTAATGGAGAGGATAACGTTTCAAAAAACATCCCTTGTACAAACCTTTGCCAAATTCTTTGCATGATTTTCATACAGTTTCCAACCAGGTCGCAGGTGATTCAAAGGAGAACGCTGTTGCAACCCCTGGAAGTGTGGATGTGAATGATTTAAGAGAATGCTTCTCAAAGTATTTCAGTGCAAGCATCCCTGAGGCCTTAATCCATATGTAGCAGGATTTTGTTGAGAGTTATTCTTTCTTTCTCGAATGTCTCATGGACAGTCAATCTTAAGAATAACAGTATGCAATTGTGCTGAAATCATATTTTTGTGTGCTGATGTCATCAGTGAAATATCATTGGAGCATACTGTATGCCAATACCTATATATTTGTGAAAGGCCAACCTCAGCCGATAATATAGTTGCCCAGATATATTGGTTGGGCTCTTGCATAAACATCTATGGCGTAGTGAGTAGCATGCTGTAACATTAATTTATGCGACTGTTCCTCCCTGAAGATTCAGGCTGAAGTCGTTTTCAGTGTGTGAACAGCCAGTTGAGGCACACTAAGGAGCTGAAAAGCTGCAGAGGAAGACAAGATCCAGTAAATTGTAACACAAATTCTGCACAAACGGCACCATAACATTTCATCTAAACTGGTATCCAGCAAATGAGCTATCAATAAAAGACCAAAGTAAACATTTACTCTCCCTCTTGTGAGGAGCAATAGGCCTAATATGAATATAGAGCAATTTCACCCATGATCTGATTCTTTAATCTAGCCCTGATTAGATAATGTGGTATATGGCTGTGCACTGTTCCAATGGGCTTGGCACATATTTCACCAGTACAGCTCAGCGGGTCCTTCTGCCTCCGCAGGGACTGGCTCCAAGTAGCGGGGGGAAATCATTAGGCAATAGGTCAGCCTCAGAGACTAGCAATGACTATGGCCCATAAATAATGACACAAGTCTATGGGGTGCTCTCCATATCGAAGACACAGGGATGAGCACCAGGAGCTGCCTGTATCCCTAACCTTTTGACTGCCATTTCAATGTACAATGATTGCCTGATAGGCTCACAGAGAGCGGCTCGACGGTGATGGATGATGGTGGATGTCGTTTGATTTTCATTTGAACTGGAACATCAGAATCTACTCCGCCTAATTAACCTCTCTGTCTGTTTCCACTTGGCAGACTTTCCCAGCCACATGGAGGAAGAGCCCAGAGCCGACATGTCTCCAACATATTTCACACACAATTTATATTCTACAGAGGCAATTGTCACATAAATTGACATTTGTTTAAGAAATGTCCTCAGAGGGAAAGCGTATGCTGGTGGCGTTAACCCTTACTTTGGTGAATGATTAGATAAATATGTTTTCTTAATGTTCATTTTGTTCTTTGGTATTGCCAGAGAGTGTAGAAAGCCTTTACAGCAGCCTGAGGCTTTCAAGGACTTTTTGGCTTTCACCCTGGCGGCAGGGTAGCTCAGAGGTAGAGAAGCGGACTTGAAGCCGGAAGGTTGCCAGTTCTAATCCCGAGCCAGCAAGGGAAAACAAATCTGGCAAGCTGTGAGCTGGCAACCGGAGGGTTGCTGAAGTCAGTATCAGGTGCCAGTCCCTGCCGTTGTGCCCTTGAGCAAGGCACTTAACCCCTAAATTGCTCCCCGGGCGCTGTGCAGCGGTTGCCCACTGCTCCTAAGTAGTTAGGATGGGTCAAATGCAGAGGAGAATTTCCCCACGGGGATTAATAAAGTGTAATTTAACTTTTAACTTAATAAGCTTGGGTGAGTGCTTTGACTCTATATGGGTATACTGTATGTGGCCGTGTGTGTGTGTGTGTGTGTGTGTGTGTGTGTTCATGTGCTGATACTTTAATGTTTAAAGCATATTCTTGGAAAGCTAATGTACTCTCTAGAGGCAGTATAATTGCACTTATTACACACTGTGCAGTAGAATTAAGCAAATTCGCACTTGCTTAAGCAAAAAATGCAAACACAGCATTTGCATGACTGCATTGTGTTCTCTTGTATGGGAGGGCTTAATTAATAAAAGATGTAATCTTGAGGGAAGTTCTATTCAATAACAGCAGCTCCACAAGTTCTGACTGTCTCAGAAAAAGAAAAAAAATGCAATAACACATAAAACGGTTGTGTGAATAATTCAGAAGCGGAATGCATAAATAGTGGATTAGGCTTGATTTAATTATGTCTGTGTGAAAGCAGAGCGTGGCATTAAACAAACAAACACAGGCAACCGGAATGAAGCAGTTCAGCACCCAAGTGGCAAGGCCTTGCAAAGGAGCCAAGAGCAGGCTTCTGTAGAGATCAGACAGAACCAGCACCGTGCAACTGGGGCCGGTCGGAAAGCCAGGTACAATAGAAACTGCTCCTCTTTTCACTGTCACAGAGAATTGGATGTGTTGCTCTCACAGAAGTGTATCCAACCGCATTCCTCATGGAAAGATCATTCTTTTGTTTACTTTATAACCCTTTCCACTGTCGTCTCATTTTCATGCATCGGGCGATATTTGCTACAGCCTACGCAGTGAACAATGATTTCATCATCAAGTGTCGTGTTTCTCTGAAAACCTCTATAATGTCAAAGATATGTGTGTAATGAAGTTGGATGCATGCATGCTTGCCTCAGAGATTTTCCACATTCTTTATCTGGTGCAGAATGCAGTCGGCACAGTGGCCTTCATTGATTTGCTGTGAGCGAATATTAGAAATGACATATGAATAACTCCATTACCATAGAAATAAGTCTGCGTGGGGGGAAATGGTCACAACATTAACATCTCCATGAGCACTCATGATTCTCGGGGTGAAATTGATCACACCGCATCATTCAAAGCTACTATTTCGACCCTGATAAGGCCGTAGTTAATTTGCGACCGGCAGTCTTGCATGAGAGCAGATGTAGCCTACCTGATTGGGATATGGGGAGAAATGTGAACTGATTGCAGAGTTATTCTCTGGGCCATGGAATCCAATATGAGGAGCTAACAGTAAGCTCCGTCTTTACATGGGCTGAACGGCTGATAGAGTTCAGGGGGAAAGAATGGGACTTGGCAGCGAGGCGGGGAATACACCTTTCATCCACAGCAATCCACTTTCATTACAACACACCTTTGAAACCAATAGCACATAATCACACCTGAAACCTGATCAGAGAGGGGACATTTTTTTATTATTCACGAGTAGCATTATTCAAAACTTCCAGCCGCGCCTGCACGACGTGCACAATGCAGCCGTAGATGTAAAAGTCTGACAATTTGATTTATGCTAATGTAGCCCCAACTTTTATTGTTGTCCTCGCATTCAATTTTCCAGTTTCCATAGTGCTAGCGTTGCCGTCTTCGTGGCAACCATGTTCTATTTGCAAATGTTGAAATTAATGGATTCCTTGTGTGTCAGGAGCCGTCAGCCCCCTAGCCTTCTGCAGCATCTCCCATAGGCAAGACTGTTAAAACTCTAACTGTGTATGGGTGTCATACATCTTACCCTATTTGAATTTGCACTGCCCTCTGTGTCTCCTTCCACGTAGAGATATGAAATATTGACTGCTCTCATCTGGGGCTGCAGATCACCCCATACCCCCACCCCCATTAAACCACCCCTTCAGCTACTCCACTATAAAGTGCTGGCACAGCAAAGTGGAGAGGGAAGCAGGGAGGGAAAGAGGGAAGGAGCAAGAGACAAAAAGAAGGTGGGAAATTTATCGGAAAAGGGAGGCAGGCATGAGAAAAAAATATGCAAGTCAGTAAGGGAAGGAAAAGAGCAGTCACAAAATACGCATAAACACACAAAAAACATGTGGGGTGCTTTTAAATCAATAAATAAAGAATTACGGTAAGAGAGAGAATAGGAACGTGTGGGTTTAAATATGACGTGAGCCTCAAACAAGGAAGGAAAGTCAGAAATCTGAGAAAAGAAAGGAGGGAAAACACTCTCCAGCAATTTGGTGGGTGTGACAAGACAGCTGATTGTGCATTAAGTGGCAGTCTGCGGTCTACTGCTGAGTGACAAATAGTCTTCTTGCTGTATACCAGGCTGTCTTACCATCTGAAGTACAGGAAGGAAGCACAGTGGTGAAGCTGTGGCTGTGCGACCATTCTGGGACGGCCCACGCCTGGTCTATCATTAAGATGTTCTCAGTACAGTCAATTAAGTGGCAGGGACAAAGGCAGTTGTTAGCAGTGGAGCCAATTATCTGTGCTCATGCTTTGTTTCCCAATGAAAATGAAAGGGGACCAAGGTAGTACTCTTGCGGCATGCCCGCAGATGATGACAGGACATAAAGCACAAAAAGAAGGGAATATGGGAATATGTGTGAATATGTGGATGATACAGAACAGGTGAGAATAGAGTAAAGTAAGCAAGACCTTCCTGTATGGTGGCTTCATTTCAGTGTTATACATTTAGTGTTTGATAGAAGAAGTTTACTGTGGATCAGGTCTTCTATCAGTCAGTCCAACGTGATATCTCAGGTGATATCTCAGACACCACTGGTCTGATTTTGATGAAACTTGTAGGAATGGTGCATCTTAGCACTGTGTTCCAGCATTTAAAAATGCACACTGATTGGTCTAATCGATGCATCTTGTTACTGATTGGCCCAAGTGGTGCCTGCATCATTTTGGGGGGACAACATGTTTACTTGTTTTGTTTTATGGCTCTGAGACACGGGCAGAATGGGCCTATCGTTTTGCATTGGGGGAAGATATAAGACAAAAAACATTTAATCATGAAAAACAACTATTTGCACGGCCACCGTGTTTGAAAAAACGTCTGCGCCTGCTCATGTTGGTAGGAACAAGCCTGTGTAATGTACTCATGATTAATTCAGCAGATAAACGGCTTAACTCCAGTGGGTTTTGGATTAGACAGGAGGGTGTACTACAGGACTTAAAGTGTCAGTCTGGGGAGGGCTTCACTTGTCTTCCAGTATTGGCATTATTACTCTAAAACAGATTCAAGATTGAAGTTTATTAGAGAGCACTATGGCATAAAAGTATGAAATGCAATGCTTTCCAGATGCCGATTAAGGAATGAATTGACTTTAACGGCTTGTTTTGATCTTGGAATAGGTTATAGGGCATAGAGATGTACTGCTATACTATCAACAATCATTTAAGAAAAATGACTGGATGCTGTGGGTTCTGTAAAATGAACTGTACTTTGTACTCAATAGCCTGTGAAGGAGTAGAGTTGATATATGGGTGGCCAATGGTAGCAGTCATCTCAAATGAACCTGTGTGTGAGTGTGTGCATGTATCCGTGCATACGTGCATGTTATTTTGTCTGTGTCAGTATGGGTGCTGTGTTCATCCAGCGCTGCATGTGTGTTTGGAGTATTAATCATGCCTTTGCTCATTTGCTCAGTGTGTCTAAGCGTACGCACCGTACGAGAAAGTCCACACTCTGCTCATTAGCATGTGAGAGCGAGAGTGCAGCAGCAGGCAGGGCTGTCCCGTTTGGGATGGGCGGGGTCATGTGCTAGCACAGCAGTGTGGAAACAGTCGAGAAAGAAATGGGAGTGTTTTCCCGCTCTGTGCAGCCAGAGCTGGTTCTCTTTAAGTCCAGGCTGGTCTGACCCACTGTCAGGTGTTTATAGAGACATCACTTCATTAGCTGTGTGGATGCCGGACACACATAAGGGCCTGCCATCTGCTCCCTAAGCCTCGCCAAGGTTAAATATTCTCTTGGCGAGATAGAGAGGGAGGCGGTGGTGATATGGGTAAGTAACAATGGAGGAAAGCGGTTGAGTTAGAGAGAAGGAGTAATGGAAGAGAAAGGGGAATATTTCATACGCCCGTTAATGGATTGAGGGGGGCTGAATAATAAAGGCAGTCCTACTAAAGAAGGTATCTAAGAGCAGCACTACTGTTGTAACCACTCACTGGAAGGGAAGTTAGAAAGCACTGAAGTGATTGTGTTTTTCATACAAACTTGACACATACACACAAATAAGAGCAATACAGTGCATAAATATAGTGTTACAAAGTGGTGCTTGTGAGTGTGCTGTGAGTGATTATGTGTACACGCTAGATTAGCTTTTGGCTTTCACAGTAGAAAAACAAAGGTCACCTTTTATGTATTATGTCAAGGTAATCACCAAACAGCCAAGTAATGGGAATACATTAAAAGATGACCTGAATTTTGTCTGTCAAATGTTCAGGACATCTAGCTTGATCTAAAAAGCCTCATTTCATGGTAACATTAGGGAATAAACAAAGGGCCAACAGGTATGGCCCCGCTAGAAGTCGGTAATTGCTGCGTAGATTCTCTGCACGTCAAGCGCTCACCCTGGCACCAGGGTCACCTCAGAGACGAGGGGATTGGCTAATTCAGCTAATTACCTTGGCAGATACTGATGAGTGCTTCCATTAGCAGGGGTACGCTCCCTTCCCCGGAGTCCTAAAATAGGAATGCAATTAGAAATAGCTCGGAAATCAAATTATTTGTGTTTTTTTTACTCTAGCATGTCTTGTTGTGGAGGATGTACTGCATTAGTGGCGCTAAGAGGGGAAAGGTGTTGGAGGGGGTTGAGCCGTCCATTAATCTGTGTTATTTTTTTATATTTCTGAAATATGGAAACATAGCCAAAGATGCTTTCAAAACACATCTCTGCAATGTACTTTGGGGGAGAAAAGGGCATCTCTTTTCCCCGAGGAGCCAACTGCAGCACCACATCCATCATGTTCATTGCCATGTGAATGTTCCTGCTAACAGCACACCTTTGTACAGACTGAGCCGTCAAGATACTTTCATCATGCTCTGAATGGATAGGATCACATATTCAAGGCCATTATGCTGTAGGGGTGAGGAAGATCAAACTTCAAATTAAGGTTGATTTAGGGTCATTTAACTGTCTCTCTCGGACACAAAGGAGACGACGTTTCTTTCTCCCTTGAGATGGACCAATTTCCAGGAACCTCTACTGCTATGCATTATAATGTCTGGATTTCAGCTGTCATCTCAGCCCTCATTAGGAAGACTTCCATGGCAACAGCCTAATCACTAATCGTGCTGTGGCACGTGTGTGTGTGTGTGTGTGTGTGTGTGTGTGTGTGTGTGTGTGTGTGTGTTTGTGGGCATGTGCACACAGAGGTAAAGATGGCACATTCCGACCCTTTCATCTTCTCTCAGCAATCGCCGATCTCCTGACCAATCTCCATTTACATGAAAACCAATTATAGCTGAGGCTGAGGAAAGTGCCTCGTTCCAGAGCAGAAACAAAAGGGATGCAGAGGAACGTATCACCGTGAAAAGGAAGAATTGAATGGATGGGAGCTGAGGCACAGCACAAAGGATCATCTGAGGGTTTGTCTGCTTTGATAAGGCTAACAGTTTCCTTTCAGACAAACCACAGCCTCCGCATATGAAGACTCTCTCCTGCTGGGAGACTTCATGGTTTGCAAATGGAACTCATTCTGCAACATATCTTTATCTCAGTCATATCGATTCTTCTGTAAATGAGTAGCAGTTATGGGAGCAATTGTTTTTTTGCCAATTGATGACCAAATAGAATGCACAAATAAATATGACTTGTAATTCTGATGAATGGGCTGATTTCAGAGGAGAGACAGTGGAGGGAACAATAAACAATGCTCTAAAAAGAGCAACGGTTTGAAACGAGGAGTGGCATTCGATTTGCCTCAATTCAACGCAAGCATAATTGACTCCGTTATAAGGGCTTCTGTACAAAGAAAATAAAAGGCACTAGCGAGACATTTTTACAGCTCGTGAACATGAAACATTGCCTTTTATCTTTTTACCATGAGAGATTTCCAACCACAATTCTTTATTCCAAAACTCCATTCAACCTGCACC
>OMLI01030704.1:0-12163 GCA_900302605.1 Rondeletia loricata | reverse complement strand
AAGACTCGGCACAAAACGTGAAATTCCCTGATACTCCAGATTAAATCAATACATTTGTTAAATTCCCTGACTTTCTATGTCTGGAATGCATGCTTTTAAATTCCAACCACGGCCCTATTCCGGCGACCGGGAACTGATTTTGGCCCAGTAACGTTATGTATGTTATGTTACATAAATGTCTGACAACAGACAACATAGATGTTTATGTAACGTTAACATTAGGCTAAAGCTAACTGCGGGCAGGAGCTTCTAACCGCAGATGCCCGGTTAGCATGGAGGTAGCATTTAGCATGCTAACCGAGCATCTGTGGGTTGTTTACAATCGCTTCCGCGTTATCCTACTACGTCATATGGTTTGTTGATCTGATTGGTTGAAGTTAGCCTGCCCAGACAGTGATAGACAGATGGTTCATCCAATCACCTGCCAAGTAGCTTTTTGAAAGTGCCTGCCCCTTTCAAAGGTTTGCCCAGTGCGTTCCCAGATGGATTTGTGAAACAATTTGTGAAACACAGCATCTGGCAGAGCCAGGTTAACAGACACCATTCTGATTCACCAAATTAGGGCCCACAGAGTGATTAGAGAAGGAGGTGGTGAGGGAACTGGAGGGCTAGGGGATAGTTGGAAGAAAGAGCCTGGGATGTTGTGGAAAAAGTAGGGAGGAGGAAGTGAGGAGATGAAGGTCTTAGAGGCAGTGGGCTGGATTTTGTAACGGTAGAAGGGTAATTTAGCAGCTTAGATTTTGTGGAAAAAGTCACCAGAACATCAAAGGAAAGGGCAAATGTGGAAGTGCCAGTCTGTTGAAAGAGAGGTGATGGAGTAAAGTGGAGGGAGTGAGGAGAAAACAGAGGCTGGAGGATGGAAAGATTGCAAATTTAGCAGCGTGATGATAGAGCGATCCAGCAGGATCCAGATAGGACAAAGTTAAACCTGATTGCCAACTTTGTGAGTAGACAGAGATGATCAAAGGATGATAGGAAAGAAATATCAGAATTAAACTTGTTAAAAGTTGCCTAGGAGGGTTAAGGGTGCCCCATTTTCTGGAGCTCTTACAGGAAGTCATCGAGTGATCCTGCATGGTAATAAAGGACAGCAATCTGAAAAGAAGAAATGAAGAAATAAACAAGTGTGAGAGAGGCGGAAAGAGAATTGGAAGAGATGACCAGACCTGTGCTACGACCACAGGGTGTTCGGACGCTGTATGCTACATGCTACTAAGTCAGTGGACATTGCTGCATGTCTCAGTCATAGCAAAGAAATGCGGAGACAGGAAGCAGACATGGCGTCCGATGAACTCGGCTCGCAGGAGGGACAACACAACCCTCTACAATGGTCTGAATGCAAGGCAGGAGGATGGATAATGTTAGATGCGATGTGCTGATGAGGTAGATGGCCACATCTCCAGAAGCAAAGAGGAGATAAGTGTACAGGGATAGAAACAAAACACATGGTGCTGAGATACAAGTGCTAGGAAAGAAGAACGAGTAAAAGACAAGTGTAAAACAGTAAACACATGGGCAGGATGTTGTGGCCTTCCTCGGTCCTTCCTTGATTGGCTCTCACAGATTGGCTCCTTTGTCATTGTGCAGCAAGGCTGAGGCAGATGAGGCTGCCACACTACAGGACCCCAAGTCCAAGAAATACTACTGCTAATGACAAAAAAAATCACTGTTCAGTTAATTAGCTGATTGCATAGCAGTGGAATGATCTTCCCTTAACAGATGAGATGTAAAACGAGCCTTAAAAAAGACCAATCACAAGGTGTTAACAGTCTACTGCCTTCCCACAGTACACTCAGGAACCCTTACCTACTTAGGAAAACAAATTAAATCAAAAGTACACCAGTCAAATTTGAATATAGTTCTGGTCTGAGCAGAAGTTAACTCAAGAACTGCTCAAAAAGATTGTTTTAATCTTGGAAGCAGAAATTCTGCGTCTTCTATCTAGACCGGGCAATTCAATTTCATTGTACCTGTACCTGTACATGTGTATAATGACAATAAAGTGAATCTGAATCTGATTTAAGTTAGAAAAAGGGGAAGGATCTCCTTATTACCAACTAGGGCTAAAACAAGCCTTACACAAAGACAGCTAGTCCTTTTTATCAAGTCAGTATCCCATTTCCCACAACACTGACTTGAAACCGTACAGACAGATGCTTGCTAGTTGGAGTAGCTATGAGTAGATTTTCACATCAAGTTCTTTACATTTCAGCTTGTGCATGGAAAGTGTTGTGAGATTTTCAGGGTGTATTTTTGGCATTTGCAGACTTTATAAATGAGGATCATGTTGATTTTCACACATGTATGGGAAAGGGAAAAGGCTACTGTATGAACTACATTTGCTTATGGCCAGTATTTAACACTAGTATCAGTGATGTTACATTTAATGTTGAATTTACACATAATATACACCAGTTTTCCCACTGTGGTGGTAATCACAATCACATATCATGTACGGTGATGCAAAGTGGATATTCTTTTACAGAGCGTTTGTAAAAAAAAAAAAAAGGGTAGGTTTTGGTGTTAAAGGAATTACAACCATTAAAAATCCAGTGCAATATGTAATAAAACAAACTACAAATTGATTGTCTTGTGTATTGTTCCCTAAATGAATCCTGCCTGTGAAACTGAAAAACATCACCTGTTGTGAACACTTTTAAACACTTGTAGCTTGGGTTTTGTGAAATATTACTTTGTACTTACCATTTGGACAGTAATTGCTGACTTCTGTAGATACTCCAGAGGACATAGTTGTCTGACCCGCCTATTGACTCACCACCACTGACTGGACCGGCACTACTGCACAGTGACGATTACCTATTTGAATAGTATGTACTGAGTAAAATTCTAATCCTGAGCAATTCACCTGTTAAATCAGATCATGATTCTGTGTTTTAACAAATGAAGTCATTTCATAGAGATCCGTTTTGTAGATTTATATTTATTTATACTGTGTAACCTTGTACTGTTTGTGCTCTGACTGTATGAAAACTGTCAATTGTGTGCCATAATATCGACAAACAACACTGGAGTTCTACTGTAGCACTTTAGGATGGGCAATATGTAAAATATTAAGACTGACACCAATAAAGTTCATTATTTACACAAATGTGTTAAGCTCCTCTGTCAAATTGAAAGTTCAAGTAAAACTCCATCCATCACCAGGGTCGATGTATAAGGTTGAGTGTTAATTGAAGAAACACGTCTAGTTTATCCCCAGATAAGCTCTTTATTATAAAAGGGACTGGAATTTGACAGGCGACCAATTCATATTTCAAGTTTTTATATCAGTCAATCGTTCTCACATTATAGGGTTGGCATAAGGAATTGCAAATATATTCATAAATGTGCTTGTATGATTGTAAAACACTTAAACCAATGAACAAACAAGGAATGTGAACTTGCACAATAAAGCAATGTACATCAATTAATATATTCTGGTTTTGCTACTGCCATAACTAACAAAACTGTCCTCTGCATGAATTCAAATTCATGGTGTAACAAATGGTGTAACAAAACACTGACTTAAGACATTGATCTGAAATCCCAACAGTTTCAGAAGCACAGAAATGAAACATCCTGTGACCTCGGAGCAGCTGTGTAACCGGTGTAGTAACAGTCCAGTAGTAATCACCCACACGTTTGTTTTGAATGTGCGATCCAACACTCACAGGCACTTCCACAGAGTATCTTTGTTTCCAAAGAATAGCTTTTAAAGTTCCCCGTGACCAACTTCATCTTTGAGGCGTTCGTCTTGGTTGGCTTCTGCCTGAGGTTCTTTCATATTGGCGAAGGCAACTTCCCTGGTCAGCTGTTCCAGAGGAGGAAGACCCACTGCTAGGTTGCGCATAGCAATAGCTGTCATCAAGAATCTTGAAGATAAGAGGACAAAGCAGTCTGAATAATAATAGTCGTGGATGAATGACATTCTTCACATTTAGCGGTTGGTTGTGCATTTTCTGTGTTTTTAGGGAGTATATATGAATATGAAATATTGCATGTTATCATTCTGCTGTTTGTTTAATTGGAAGAAAGGACAACACTCACCCCCTCCGTAACATATAGTACTTTTTCACAGCGAAGCGATTCAGTCGCTCAAACACATTCGCCTCTCTGTGTTTCTTCACCTCCTTAATGCGGCGCTGCCTCTTCAGGAACAGCCGGACGATTGGGTCGGTGGCATTAATCTCTGCCCCTTCATCGTCGTCTGCAGTGATGAGTGGCTGCAGCTCTGGTGGGAGGGGCTCGGTCTCTGTGGGGTGAGACATTACTTTGACGTTCGGGCCCTTGAACAATACTTTCTTTGCACTTGGAAAAAAGGAGAATGCTGATACACTAATGGGTGAGAGCTATTAAACACGGTGCTCTTCGATGAGGTATTCCAGTTTTAACAAAGAATGGACAATTCACATCAGCTGCCTTGATGTGATCCCCCTTTTAGTGCACATGTTACTTTGTTGGCCTTTGGACTTTATTGATTTCGAGTATTTTCTACTCTAAAGTACTGCCCTCATGGTGTGTGTTATTCCCTGCTGACATGATCAAGGCTTTTACCTGTTCCATTGCGAACACGCTCCTGGAGCTCAAACAGCTTGGTGAAGTTCTGCTGTAGTGCTGCCTCTGTGGTGTTGACGTAGATGTACATGTAGCAAGAGGGTCCTTCAGATACTGTGTGCACCTTATGGTAGGCCCCAGCAGGTAGCTGTAGCCACACACACACACACACACACACACGTTAAATGCCTGTGATTCCAAGTTAAGGCATATAATATTAATGATGATGATATTGTATTGCTGTACCTTCATCTGCTCACCAGGCTGCAGAGTGTAGTTCTTCTTCTCCTCTACTATCTCAACATTCACCTGGCCCTGCAGCACCTGAATGCTGGTGTTGCCCAGGTCTTCACTCACATAGTTATCCAAGTGGAGACCTAAATAGTAACATGCTTTCAGTTAGCACAAATGAAGCTAATAAGCAGTAGCACAGAGAATTCATAGTATCTGTCCTGTTTGCCAGGAACAAACCGAAGGGTAAAGGTTCAAATGTTGACAAACAGAATACCAAGCTAAACACATAATTACACTGATCCCCCTAAATGAAAGTTAGGACGAGGAGAGATTTGTAACCTGGGAAATCAGCGATAAAGACAATGTCAGTCTGATTATCCAGACTGCCCTCAATCTCCTGGAACTTGGTCCGCCAAGGCGAGAGGTCGACCAGTAGGGGCATCAGCCATGGGTTTGGGCGGAAAGCTGACCAATCAGCCTTTACGATGTCCTCACGGGGATCAAAGATCCTTACAGAGAAGTCCAGAGCAAATATGAAAACCACAATGTGACTATTACTTCAATTATTATTATTTGATACATCTAAGATACTGGAATCACTTTTTAAATATGTTCTTATCAAATGAAAAGGCGTACATAAATACCTTTGCTGGAAGCGTTCATTGATGGACACCCAGATGTCAAAGTAAATTTCGGGGTCAGAGATATTATAGCGAGGCAGGTAGTGACTAAGGCAAGTGGCGTACTGCTTTAGCATGTCACCGTGGTCTTTCCAGCGACGGCTTTGCGTGAACACCTACACAGACAACGTACAGTAGTTCACAAGAAAGAGCTGAATATACTGTAGAAGTGACGTGGCACATCAACTGCGGCTGCCAGCGTTTCCTCTGTAACTCACCCCTGGGTTCAGATATCCGATTTCTCCAGTTGTTCCATCTCTGTAGGTGATCTTGACATGCTGGTGGCTGCGGGAGTGAACCATCATGTCCCAGGAGTATCCATACAGGCCATTGGTCCAGTTGTTGTAACCCTGGATAAAAACAAACACTTCAATTAGGGTTGCATAACACTAACCAAAAAATTTATAATCGTATTGCATTTTTTCTGAATACCTTTGCAATAATTATGGTAATAAATGTTTCTTTTTAATTTTATTTAGCCTTTATTTAACCAGGTAAGTTAATTGAGAACCAGTTCTCATTTACAGTAACAACCTGGGCCACATGGCGAGAACATTACAAAATAATCTAAAAAATAAAAACAATCAAAACAATGTGGACATAGCTACTCATAAATAATTTCATTTTCAGCTTTTTTTTTTTTTTAAATCTGTGATGTGCAACTTAATATGGAGGCCAGGAATTCTGCACAGCACCTGAACACTGTTATTTGAAACACCTGAACAAAATGCAGCCTATTGCAATTTGGCAATTGCAATAGTTGTTGTTAAGATTTGTTGTTTGTTAGGAAAATTTTGCAAATTTCTACAGTTGTTATTTGTGTATTAACCAACCATTAACAGGAAAATGAGTCTCTACATCTGTGAAGTCACGTTGCCCACCGTACTGAGGCCCTCACCCTGCTGCTGACAAAGCCAATCTGAGCTACTGTTTGCTGTGGGCCAACAATGACTATGTTGACACTGATTGAGCAATTATCCATCTGGTGACTCTGGGTTTAAAAGGCTTTTGCTGACAGCAATGTGCACACTTTTTTTAACAAAACATCTATGTGTGGAAAAGTACCAGGAGAAATGTATGTTACAATTCACTCATCATTTCCTTCAAATCGAGTCAGTTATACAACCCTTTAATAAAAACAGTGGTCTGCATCTTGCAAAGCAAAAAGTTACATAAACCAATGAAATGGTGAACAGGACAGAATAAGAGGATCTACCTGTGTGATGAAGTGGGAGTAAGGCAGGAAGAACTGTTCAACCAAGTAGAGAACAGTGAAAACGGCTGCCAGCTTGTGTTTAAACCTAGGTTTGGAGGCCTTGGCGACAGACGGGGTCTCCTGTCGTTCTGTGCTTGTGCTCTGGGTCTCAGGGTAAACACAGGAAGTGCTGGGCTGGGGGTCTGGAGCCGTGAGTGGCAGGACTACCCTGAGAGACGCTGGGAAGCGGGCAAATAATCTTCTTGGCCAGTCAGGGTAGCAGAAGAGAGGACTGGTGGCCAACATTGTGTAGGGAAACATCCCTGTATTTGGACAAGGCAGCATTCACCATTAAGATTAACGTAAAGTAAGACCCTACAAATAAAACGCGTCGTGAAAACAAATACTGCAGCTCAACAGAGAAACAATGAAATTATTTTTATGAAACAAGGCAACAGGCTCTCACCAATGCTGAAGAGCTGAGAGTTCATACAGTGGAAGTAGGAGACAAAGAAAAATGCGAAAGGTCGTGTGGCGTCAAAAAACAGTAGGTAGCCGGCAGTCAGATCAAGAGTAAGACCGCCTCCATGCACCACCAGCAGATTTACTAACTCCACAGGCAGAATCACTCTGAAAACATGCGGGGTACAGCAAGATCAGATTGGGAATATTTTGATATGACACCACTCACTCAATGATAGAAAGCAACATTAATCTCTTAAAACTGAGCTGCTGACTTGTACTCACTTGAAAGGATCAAAAAGCCAATGGTGTGCCAAATATGACATCGAGTATCCCTCCACCCAGTCGGCATCCAATTTCTTGATTCCAGCGATGAAGTATACAATGAATATCTTTAAGGAACAATCAATATGGACATCGTTACAATAACTATCCAAGCCGTGTTTATGGTTAATTCATCAAATGAAAAAAATTTACTAACTGCTTGACAGAAAAAGCACAAAAGCCACTGCTTCAACACACAAACTCTTAGTGTGGCTACAAACCTGTGACCTCAAGAGAGTGTAATTCCACAGTGGCACATGGGCATTTCTTTTAGCGGGTTTCCGCAATCCATCAATTGACCTACAAATAGATGTGCATAAATGTTTCCATCTGTTGAGACAGGAATGGACACACACACACACACACACGTCCAAATATCATCTCACCAGTATCTATTGCCATCCATGAGCGTGAGCTGAAATCCAATGAGGCCGTAGAGGTAAGAGTGATTGTTCCATGCCGTTTTGTCCAGAAAGAAGATGTACCAGTAAGTCGATATGAACATGAGGCAGGAGAGACGGTAGAAACACCCGAGCATGATGCCCACAGCACCTTCAATGAGAAATGTATACATACAATTGAATGGTTAGATCTATATATGCGGCTCTGATGTAGAGATTGTATAACCCATAAACAGCAGGTGTAAGGACACTGCAGTTAAACTCAAAAAGGTGATCGCTTATTTGTTTTTAACCTTAATACAAAATTTTAAATACAAATTAATTTTTATTCTTATTTACAGTGAGGTCCTAGAAAAAAGTTTTGGGAGGGGAGCCTAGGTATTTGAATTAAAATAAAAGAACCCAATAAAGACATAACAAGAACACACAGATACAGTAAGAGCAAAACCAGTTCAACAACAATTGCGAAACAATGGACATTAAAGACAATAATAACAACAACAACAGTATTCACAGAGCACTTATCTAAAAGCAGAAAGAACAGAAAACAAAACAAATTAAAAGTGGGCAAAATCAAGACAATTACATAAAAGGAATTCCATAAAAATGTGTTTTAAGAAGTGATTTAAAAGATTATACTGAATTAGTTTGCCTCAGGCAGGGCAAGTTGGATTGTAGCTAGGGGTCGCCCTATAGCCGTGCTTTAAACGTGATCAGAAAACTCTTAAAGTAAGTTCTATATCTAACTGATAACCAACGGAGAGATGTATGCTCTCTTTGTTTGGCACCAGTTAAATCCTAGCTGCTGCATTCTGGATGAGCTGGAGGTGTGAGAATGACTTTTGACTTAGGCTAGGAATACACTAGAGGATTATTGGCCCGATTTACACCAGATTCGCCCGTCCCAATAACTGACGGGTCATCCCGATCGGAGGCTTGGTCGGGACCGATGGTTGTCGGAGATTATATGTTGGTGTCGGGTCAACAGATTCAATCTTAACGACTTGCAGACTGATCTGAGCTAACCCGATATCAAACATATTTCACATTTATGACCACTGGATCGCACGAGTTGCTGCGAGTTTAAAGGTCTTAACGTCAGTGACGTATCATCAGTAATCAGCAGGATAATCTCAGTTATATCGCTACATGTGTGATACCCTGCCCTTGCCTAATAGGCTAGTGTGAGCATATGTACAACTGAGATACAAATAAAATCTATCTTCTATCTTTTTGGTAAAGAATACAAAGAAGTCCTCACACTACAGTGTAGCTGGGGGAGGTGTTAACATAAAAAAAAACATTAAAAACAATACACCTGTGATCAGAAACAAATGTATCCTAAATGTGCAAAAGAACTGATGTCCAGTGTTGTGCCAACATTGTTGTGCCAACATTGTTACCCCTTGGCGGTGTGTCCTCATGTTGTCCTCTATGTGTTGTTGCTCGTGGAAATTTTCTTGATAAATGACAAGTAGAATGTAATAGCATGACAACTTCCTTGTAGAAACAATGGACACTTGTGGTTTGAGATAATGAGATCACAAACAAGTGTGATATGGGACATTTTCTTGATGAATGACAAGTAGAATGTAATAGCATGACAACTTCCTTGTAGAAACAATGGACACTTGTGGTTTGAGATAATGAGATCACAAAGTATGATAGCCGCTCATTATCAGGCAACTAGGTAGATTACTTTGGCTAGGCTACTTTCATTCTTTGTAATACGGTCAAATGTTTTTAAAACATTGTTTTACTGTTTAAAAAGTCAGCGATGAGAAAACAATCCACAAAAAATCGAAATGATTTTGTTATTTTCTTTTGTGGCATGAAATCGACACACTGCCAGGGGAGAGCAAGAGTAGTACAAATAAAGTTCTCTGTACTCCTATGGATTTTGACAAATTGGTATCAGTGCACCGCTGAGATTTACTTTGATTATAATTCTGTCCTGCTGTCTGTTCATTTAGTTACTTTAGTTCAGCTTTTTTCATTTCTTTATTGTCTTTGTACAGACTCAACCAAAATCTTGCACGAGTTGTTGGCTTGATCCACACATTTTTTTTTGAAAACCATGATGTAATCTTGATTGGACTGGTAGATATGCTTTCGACCTTAGATAGCCACCCAACTGAGGCTCTATCTCCCAGAAACGGATTGCATCAGATTAGCTTGAAAAGTGGGTGACGCCCCTTCTTTACCAAGTCTCAGTAAACACACCTAGATTTGAATTATGAACCCAACCTTTCAACTAACTGATCGACCCTTTGGAAGTAAGATTCTAACATGCAGAAATCCCAAGAAAACACAGTGTCACCCACCGAACAACATCACCACATAGACCAGGTACATCCAGTCCAATGGCAGCGGCTGTAAGAAATTGAAGAGGGGAAATCGGCACACAGGGGCACCATCCAGGTACTTGTAGTCCAGGTGACTGAGGCCACGTTCCTGGGTGATGTCAATCGCCATCAGCATGCCTGTAGTGAAGAGACGTGAACTCAAGTTAACTCTCAATCTTACTCTTTGATTAGTTCCTGAGACCAATCCCCAAATTAAATCAGACCCAGTCAGTAGACTTACCAAACAAGCAGCGGAAGATGCCCAGGGACGCGGGGTCAGTGGGACGGTTCAGGAGGGACACCAGGCCACGCCAGGAGGTGAGGTCCTCCTTCTTGAACCCAAAGAGGCACTCCATCCTGCTTTTGGCTGGTTTAGGAGTGGTGTCCTCCTTTGTAGTTTCTTCAGCCCCATCTCCGCTCACAGCTCCAGAGGTCTGCTCAATAAAAGGACCACCTGTAGTGAAGGGTTAGAGCAGGACATTATATAAACTCCATGTAAGTAGCACATACATGAGGAACCCTGCGTGATGACAACACATTTAGCTCGTATTCATATAGCAAACCCAACGCGATTTGGTCTAGAAACAGCTTATCGCGGGAACAAGCGCTGGTCTGACTGGTTATACACAACAACAACGCCATACATTACTGTCACTCCTAGCAGTAGCCTACCTGCAACGGCGTCACTCGCCTCCATGCTGCCAAATCTTTGTGCAAGATCGAGATAATATGACGACTTTGGGGACAGGGAGTCAGAAAAGTCCTCTCTCCTTTCCCCTGGCCCGGGTAGAGGTGTGCTGCTCACGTAAATAAAAGGTTAGTTACGTGTCAGTCCAAAGTGAGAGCGTCGCGAGGGGAGGACGGGACAGGGGCGGGGTTGGAATGTTGGGAAGAAGCGCTCGCCGTTGATTGGTTGGTTCCTCCAGTTACCACGCCCCCTAAAAGTGACGTCATCTCCTGCCGCCGGTGGTAAGGAATGAAACGATAATATAATACTTCCATCGCAGATGTTTCCACACCATGTAGCCTAGTTTCTCCGTAGATTCAAGAATATTATTGATTTGAGTTGCTCATTTTTAACGTTTACACAGAATATGTTTTTCATTTGATTTGGCATTGTAATTATAATATAGGATACTTCCTTATACACTCGGATTTCTCTTAGAAATTTGAAAATGTTATTCTTGGAGCAGTTGTCAATTATTTGATTAATCTTGTTGTACTTACGGCTAAATACTATATTCACAATTCAAACGTTACCAAATGTGAAATGTTATAGGCCTATTCAAACAAGTTCCTCCTCTAAGAATAGAAAAGCAGTTAACTGTGAACTTTAATAAAGTTGAAAAAAATGTATTTTTTATATATTTTACATGTATATATATATACGTATATATATACACATATAAACAATACAAAAGAACAGCAGATATACAAGATAAAGAGCACAGAAACATACATATAGGGGTATTTCTTACCTATCAAAAGAAAAGCCATATTTATCAAACATATTAACAGTGCATACTGCTTTTTTTGTTTTTACAATTGGAAAGGAATTTTTCCTTCGATTTCAAACAAATTTAATTCCATTTCATTTTATGAGTAAAATATCTTCAAAGTAAAATTAAGAACAAATAAAAATAAAAGAGTAGTCTTTTTTTTGCAAAATAAACGTCCAGAATAGTTTTATTCTGTAAGAAGTACTGCAATGCACAGCAGAAGTCTTTTCTATATTGGCACTCCCAAATGAGTAATTGTCTCATAGTAATAAATAGGGCTGCTCCGGTACTAAAGTAACGCGCCGTGGAAGTAACACGGACCTTTTTTCGAAGCACACAGAAGCGGACGTGACGCGTGTGTGTGTGTGTGTGTGTGTGTGTGTGTGTGTGTGTGTGTGTGTGTGTGTGTGTGTGTGTGTGTGTGTGTGTGTGTGTGTGTGTGTGTGTGTGTGTGTGTGTGTGTGTGTGT
>OMLI01030696.1:0-20991 GCA_900302605.1 Rondeletia loricata | reverse complement strand
AGGGAGGGAAAGAAAGTCCGCTAGTGCATACTCTTGTTCTTGTTTAATTGTTGTTATTTAGTCTATTTCTGCTATAACTGCACTTATGGCTGTGTTTATTCTACTAACATTCACGTTACTTGCCAGCGGCGGCCTGTATTTCACGTCATCAACTACAGGAACCAATCGGGCTGCGTTCAACTGGGGGACAGAACAGCAGTTAGAACGCAGTCCCTGATTGGTCCGGTTACATTCCAATTTCTGGAAATCGATGTGGATAGGAGGAAGGCCCGTCTGTATCGCAAAAGTAGAATTTATTTATTTTTTTGCGAGAAAGACTGGCTTCCAGGCTAAGGTTGAGGTTGTTTATGCATACCGTAATTGTGTGGCTGACCAAGATGGCATACTTTTTGCATAGCCCTTCTTCACTGGTAATTTGTCGAGCAAATTTCATTGTATTGGACTCATTGTAGCTTGAAGTGACCACTAATTTTCTATGATTCTCAATTTAAGTCTGTGAAATTATATTTTTGGAATTATGCAAAGAAATATGGAAACATAATCCACATGTAGATTCGTGGAGTGGCGGTTAAATAGGCAATAGGAAGCTTGTTTGTCTAGTTTCACATGTTGTGCATTAAGAGTGGGCAATGGTAATTGAAGATGACTGCAGCAGACATTTCTACTTATGTCTCTGTGTGTGTGTGTATCTGTCCTCTCTATGAGGCTGGGTCTCCTACAGGATTTGCTTCTATCTTAGTAATTGAATGCAGAGAGTGGGTGTCATTTGTCCTCTGTCCCTCTAGGGAAGGCACTCTTACTCTGACAGATTTCCCACAACTGCAAATGGGACAACTGTGCCCCAGGAGTTTTCCACTGGGTTCTCTCCCTGCTTTTGTGTGAATTATTTATTTACTTTTGTCAGTGACAGAACAGTACTATGTAATGTTTTTCTCTGATTCTGAAACCAGTCCAGGTTGATTCAGCCACTGTATTGACAAGACATGAGAAATACACAATTAATATTATGTCAAAACAATGAGAACTTTTAAACTGTGAGTTGTCTTACCCTGCGTTCACACTGCAAGCAACTTGGATGATGGGTTACTCTATCCTGACCGATTGTGGGCGGTGCGAGAGGCTCTGATTGGCGATTGCATCTATGTAGTCTTGTCTTGTGCAGCTACAAAGTTTTACCTAAGATAAATACATTATGTATTCATACAAATCATGTATTTTTCGCTGCTTTGCTATTTCCTTTCATAACATTACATCCATTTGATGAATAATCTTGTAGTAATTAGGCAGCATTAATCAAAACAGGAAAAAAAATCTATAGAACTACTTCAGAGATTACTATCGACCCCAATGATGGATGCACCCGTTTTCCAAGCATTATTTTTGAGGCGTTTATTCCTGTAGTCTTTCAAATAGAAGTTGTAGAGAACTAGGAAGCTGAATGGCTGTAATCAACTTCTCGTCCATTTTGCACTTGACCGGGAGAACTATTGTTCATGAAACAAAATCACATCAGTACTACTGATTCAGTAGGGAGACAAGGAAGGGTTGTTGGCTGTTGGCGGCTGATGATCGTGAAAAGTCCAGCTGTGGACAACTTTTCTCGGCCGACAAGCTTGTTGACTGTCCACACACCGCCTACGTTTTCCTGGTCGTTCAGCTATCTAGGAAGTGAAAGGTGACTTGTTGATCGTGTTGCTTGCAGTGGATCCCTCTCTGTGAGGTCCTTCCTTTCTTCCATTTTTTTTCTTCCTAATGACGGTTTTGTTGGAGTTTTTCCTTGTTCTCATTGAGGATCTAGGGTTTGGGGTGTCATTTTCATCTGTTGTTTCATAATGTGGGTGTTGTGAAGTCCTTTGGGACGGTAGCTGTGATTAAGGGTTATACAAATAATTTATTTGTATAACCCTTAATCACAGCTATTTGAAATAAATGTCACTTGACATGTGTCCTTGAGCACTACACTGAACCCCTACCTGCTCACTCATTGTAAGACAATCTGGATTACAGTGTCAGCATAAAACGTAAATGTTGAATAGGAGTAGCATAGCCCCAACAGAGAATGTGTGCTTATAGAGGAGTTCAGTAACTAGATGCTACACAGAGGTCCAGTATGAGGCCCAAGACATATTCTCTCATTTCGATTGGTGAATGAGGCAAAAAGCTGTCTTTGGGGAATTGTCTCAGCTGTAGGGGTAGCTCTAGTCTATAATTCAGCCCTGACAGTGCGTTCTGCTTGGCTTTACAGATAAAGCAGAGACCTACTGCCAGGGAGACTTATGGATTGCAGCTCAGCTGAACTTTTCTCTCTCTCCTGGAGTGGCAGAGGAGTTATTGATTCTGAACCTCATTCCCAGAGAGCATCACTGAACTGTAGCGCCTCGTATAACTCGAGAGGAACAGAGGAGCAGCTGACATATAGTAGTCTCCACCATTCCCGCCATACTCTAACCACCACGATCCATACTCACTTTAGACAGGTTCTCTGTACACAGGAGCATTTGTCAGTCAGTATTGCTGCTCTAGCACAATATAAATTACAGGCTCTATACCACACCAGCATTATTGGACACAAGGCAGGTGTGGGAAAGTAGCTTATAAATTGGTCTAACAACAATTACAATCAGGATGAGAATCAATTTAATCGTCAAATACAGTAAAGGTACAGGAATTTGTCTTGGTAACAATGGTACAGAGGCAGTGGCACATACTAACAGACATGGTAGAAGGACAACAGGACGTTGCATAGAATGCAAAGGGGCAGTGCAAGACACATCAACAGTAGACTACATATTAAAGGGTGTTTGCATCACCCTTTTGCTTTATCTAAACAGTAGGTCTGCAGCCCCACCATCACAGATTCAGTGCAACAATATACACTGTAAAGCACTCTGCTTTGTCATGGTAATGTCGTTATATATGGGAGTAATCCTCAAGGCCACAACTGTGACCATGGACTTTTTGGCACCCTTCATGTGACACTCCTTCATGTTTGGCTGCTATACTTGGAGCACTGAGGGTCTGATGACAACTCTTTGGAAGTTGCTTGTTGATTTGAGGGAGTGACACCCCGTATACCAGACTTGGGTCATAGCATATTTGCAGACGATTCCTAGTGTTTGTTTTAACCTCCCTGGAGTAACAGATGGGTGTTTGTTTCACACAGGACAATGCAATGAGTGCCAGAAAGTTTAGACTATTTGAAGGTTAATTTACTATAATTCTCTGTGGTTGACAACTTATCTGACACAAAATTGTCCTAATGTGATAAGCCCCACCCATCGGGTACTTGGAGCAGGTTAAACTAAACACTGACACAATTTGACCCAGGACTACTGGACTCAGGACCCCAAAGAGAGCAACTTAACTGGTGTGTTTTTGATTGCAGCCACCCACTTGTTCCGTTTCAGACCCTGGGTTCTTGTGTTTGTTGTTTCTCAGAGGAAGGAAGGACGTGAAGCGTGCCATGAAAAAAATCAATTTACTTTGAAATATTATTATGTCTAATAGCTTTGATATATTACCCAAAACATTTCACAAATGCGAATGATCTCCTTAAAGATTTGTTTTGCCTTTGGTTATTAAGAAATCCAAGGATTGATCCAAGGAAAATGTCTTTGATCGATTGATTCTTATTAAAAGGCTGTTTACTGTTTTTTACTTTATTCTTTTTACTTTAATCTTATTTAGATTTTAGTTCTGTACTGCTCTATGCACTTTGCCCTGTGAATTTCCCCATTGGGGGCCAATAAAGTATATCAGTCAATCAATCTGTGGCTATTGACTTCCACACTCAGATAAACAACATTGTGCCTAATGTGGTGAATAGGATCTCAGTATAAACAGCTAGATTATTAGTTTCCATCATCATCTCAGGGCACCTCATCCCCTCTAACTAATCCTTCTTGACACCCACCACCACCCTTACCTCCACCTTCTCTATTTAAAACACATGACCACACTTTTAACAGCACTCTCGGTAAAGAACCAGGGGAAAAAGCTGTGAAAATGAAGACGTTTCTTCTAATTTCACACTCCGCACTTGATTGTTAGGCTCTTATTATGCCCCATTTGCTTCCCTCCACTGGCTCTGATGAAAGCGGGGCAAAAAAGCTGTGACAGGACAAAAAGGGGCCCTCCATCAAAACACATTTTGTTTGGGGTCTCTTTTAGCCTGGCTCAAAAATCCTTCCCCCAACACTGCCAACACTTTCCCCTGCAGTTTCCCCGGACTCCATCCCTCATTAGCAGCAACCCCCACCTGTCTCCACATTCATTTTATCAAAGTTTGATTGTGCAATGCTTGGGGCTTAGTACAAGGGGACGTCACAGTCTGTCCTCTCTTGTTTAATCGGCGCACACCCTTCCTTGGAACAGAGTGGGAAGGTCAGTGGCTGCTCGTGACCTAGGATGACGATGTCCACGTAGGCAGTCTAGAAGTGGACCAACCAGCAGGTTTATCCTTAAAGAATGTCTCTTGACATAGAACCTGCAACATGTACATTCATACAGTCACACAACGGTTGCTTAGCAATTCTTGTATTTGTATTTTTAAAACTATCGACACTAGTCACGTTTTGGGGAGTCCGTACGAAATGGAGTTGATCTGTGAAAATGGCATTTAAAATGACAGAGGTCCTGACAATTGAGCACACTACCACACTTTGTAGTACGATTCAATCGCACTGCCATACAACTCTAGAATTAAACTTACATTGGCATGTACTCATGTACAAATTTAAGGTTTACACAATAAAATGTGTTAGTGTTACTATCAAAAACTGTTAAATCAACTCCGACAGTGTAAACATCGACGCTATGACCAATATAAGTACACAACCATCAAAGTTATGAAACCTTTTTAGACCAGTTCTATGAGTGAACAAACAACACTCCAATCAACACTTGTCAACTCCAAATAATTGTCACTGAAAAATCAACACTTATTACCACTGGAAATGGAAATGTGCTTATTTACATATCCAACTATTATGCAGAATCATTGAAATTTTATTTTTTCTAACTACACTTCAGAATGAGTCAGTTTTGATATCTACATTCAGATAAACAAGGTCCTATTATGGCTTTTGTGAAGATGTTTGTCTGCGTTCTCTTCTCTAAATATTTTTTGGCTGCACATCACTGTCTGTTCTGTTTAGCATAGTGGGTTTGGGTTGGCTCTTGAAATGGTTTGGGTTGGGTCAGGGTGTGGGTCAACCTCTAGCAGTCACTTATCAGTGATTAATTGGGACATGGGAATTAAGAACTAAAGCTGTTCTAATTAGTCAGAGAGTGTTTGATAGAACGCCGGTCTATAACAAGAGGGGTGACTTTCTTCTCCCAACCCGTCAAAATCTCTGTTAAAATCCTTGCTAAGTGGGCACTAATTTGGGAAATTATGTCAGCTGTGAAGTGAAGAGTGAAGGGGGGAGGTAGAGGGGTAGAAGCAGTACAGGGTGCGGCTGATGCGAAGTGGCTGTGGGGGTTGAGAGCAGGGTTTTCCTTGGCTGAAATGCCGAGGTCAAGGTCATGACTCACTTGGTGGTTAGAATGCATGGCGTTTTGAAGCCGAGGCCCTCTGGATCTATAGACAAGTGGGTAGGGAAAACCGCGGAGGTTGCATCTGGAGTCTGTAAGAGCGAGTATTCAAATGTGTGTGAATTGTGAAAGGAGAAAAATATAAACAGAAAACCTAAAGTGAAATTTGTCCTTTCATTTTTCTTGACATGATTACCTGTGTAATATGATTATGCCAATTTTATTGGAGTGTGACTTTGATTATGGAAAATTCACGTCATGTTTTTTCACAGTGCTTCACTGTAAACCATCTCCACCATAGTAGTGAAAGGAGCTTTCGCTATTATGTCAATAACCAATTACAGTATGTACTATGAATATGTCCTATAAAGCCAAGATAAAAAGTAGGACACGCTATCACATAAACCAGAGCCTCTCCGCTCTGGAGGAGTGATTTAATGTCACTTCTCCACTTTCTGTAAATGTCCTTCTGTCTTCAACGAGAGGACAGGAGAGGGGAGGTGGCGAACTTCAAAGCTGTCTGGCTGTGCAAAGCAGGGTTACTTTTAGTTTCAAATCCCCAAATAAAATTTGTTTGTAGCAAGATTCACACATCCTCTCTTGAATTAAATAATTGAAAATGAATGCTATATCATTAACCACTGAATATCAATTACACTTTACATTTTGAATTGACTGAATTAAAAGCAAATTGACCCCAACCCTAGTGTGAAGAGGAGTCTAACACCTGTTCTTTATACTGTATGAATCATGCATCTTGAATCAAGGGCCTCCAACAGTAGCCAGATTACTGCTACAAACCAAGTGACAACTTTCTAATGCCAGCCTCTCTGTATTGGCTTACCTGTCAGACAGTACAACGTGCCAGGGAACAGATGATGGCCATTCCATACCCTGTCCTATTCCTGCTGCAGTTCACTGAGTAATGATACAGCAGTCATTCTAATTTATTTAGGCTGGATATAACTTCCTTTTTACAGAAAAAGATTTTCAATTTTCAGATTTGAAGGCAATCCACCTCCTGAATTTTTTGGCCTTCTCATTGAGTATGTTTACATGCACAGCACACTAATAATTCGATCTTAACTTGATTAAGACAATACTTTTTTTCTTTTTTTAACTGCATGTCATCAAGGTCACCAGTCATATAGACCAATTATTAAATTAATCCATGTAAACTGGGTTATTACAGAAATCACGTTTCTTCGAACCATGTAATTGTTGTGATCAAAATATATATATCAAAATATAAGCTGATTGCTCCCAGTAATCGAAGTATTGGTGTGCATGTAAACATACTTATTATTGCTGCAAAATCAGTGTGGGCTTCATCATAGTTAACATTTGTAGAAAACACTTTGAGCATTGACTGCTTTACAGCTGATTGAATTGCAATTAACTGAATGGTTCTGGTAACCATGTGCCTCATTTACCAAACGCTCTTCAAAAAATTTGTGCTTAAGCCCAAATCCTCGTCAAAGTTGTCATTCATGAAAAATGTATCTAGATGCCAGAATCAGCAGATTAGAGGGATATTCTGATATTTCTGTGATATATCAGAAACTAAAACTAATTTCAAAATTACAATTGCTACAGTATTCTGTTATATTGAACAGTATTGTGTAGACTGACTGTTTCTGTCTCTGTCCTTGGCCAACAGTGGGAGGAGGTGAGCGGCTACGATGAAAACATGAACACCATTCGTACTTACCAGGTCTGCAATGTTTTCGACAACAATCAGAACAACTGGGTCCGGACAAAGTACATCCGGCGCCGTGGTGCGCAGCGGATCCACGTGGAGATGAAGTTCTCGGTGAGGGACTGCAGTAGCATCCCCAATGTGCCGGGCTCCTGCAAAGAGACGTTCAACCTGTATTACTATGAATCGGATGCCGACACGGCCACCAGAACCTCCCCGGCTTGGATGGAGAACCCCTGGATCAAGGTGGACACCATCGCGGCAGATGAGAGTTTCTCCCAGGTGGACCTGGGGGGCAGAGTGATGAAGATCAACACAGAGGTGCGGAGCTTCGGCCCGGTGTCACGCAGTGGCTTCTACCTGGCCTTCCAGGACTATGGCGGCTGCATGTCACTCATCGCTGTGCGTGTCTTCTACCGGAAGTGCCGCCGTATCATCACCAACGGGGCACTGTTCCAGGAGACGTTGTCGGGGGCAGAGAGCACTTCCCTGGTGGCAGCGAGGGGCGTTTGTATCCCTAACGCCGAGGAGGTGGATGTGCCCATCAAGCTGTACTGTAATGGGGATGGAGAATGGATGGTACCCATTGGGCGCTGCATGTGCAAGGCTGGGAACGAGGCTGTGGAAAACGGGACTGTGTGTAGAGGTAAGGTCGGCTCTTATTATTGCCCTGATGTTTTCATCAAATCTGCTAAGCCCAATGAGCCAATCAGTTCTACCTTCATAATACAGTAATCCAAACAGTAAAACATACAATCCATACGGTGCTTATGTCTGTCAGTGCACTCTCCATTGTAAGCTGTTGCAGGGATCTACAGTATTTATTCCCATTGAACAGACAATATAAGTACGGTAGGTGATATATGGCTATGTACTGAAAACGATTCAACAACAGTTATTCATTTGGAGCTATTACCATATTTCCATATGAACGATCATCACTCCTTACTGCACATTTTCCAATAGGAATATACTGCTGAATATCACTTCACATGACAATTCTGGCTGGGGTTTGATCTGAAGATATATGGCTGCCTTTTGAAGTTTGTGACTGTCGAACATGTTTGGTTTAGTTTGTTCTGCCATAAAAGGAGGGGAGTGCCTTATCACAGGTGTTTGGGCTCCAATCACAGGGGCTTGTCATAGCTGGACGAGTACTTTCTTTCACAAAGTTATTTATTACTTTCCCAACCCCGCTCCATGTAGCAGATGTAATGTTAAACTTCCATTCTAATACATAAAGAATACAATCCCTTTCTGTGGATGAAAATAATTCCATTAAATGCACTTTAGCTTGAGGGTTTAATGTTTTTTCATAAGAAGGATATGTGAATGTACTACATTTAATATTTTTTTCATGTTTTTTTCCTTATTTGAATGTTTTTGCAGGTCGAAAATGATATGAAAAGATTTCAAGCTCTCCCTACGGAGCAGCTTTTACCTTTCTGTGCATATTTAACTGAACTCTAAACGGAAATGCACAGAAAATAACCATAGTAATCGCGTATCTGTAAAATGTCAGCACTGGACTTTTGTTGGTACAATGCGTTCTTCCATCTATGAGGATGAAGAGGATATTTTTCATAATCGCCTACATTCTCCTTTCCTTTGAATTGCTTCGACTGGAATCCTCGCAGGCAAATCGATTTGCCTTTTCAGAACATCAATGTACCCACCATTTACCTGTGCCATGCCCTGTCCGCGCTCCGTTAGGTGGTATTCGGTTGACGTGCTTAGAGATCCTGATCACTGAGAGCAGCGTGACAGCCTGTAGCCTGCAGACTGGAGCCATGCTGCTCCAGCCCGGCACAGCAAACCACCCACCTGCGTTTCAGATCGGTGTGTTGCTGCCTCTCTCATACGACTGCCTGTAATTACCACACGTCCCCCAGTGTCTGTGCTGGGAGGGGAGACAAGTGATGGGTGCCGCTTCGCAAACACTGCCAGGCCTATTCAGTGACTACTAATGAGGACAGGCACTGGTTCCTCCTTAAGGAATACAGGCCAAGAAGATAGCTACTCTGCTGTAGCAGTGTAGCACGCTGCTCTAAATCCACACCCCCGCATAATTACACAAATCTGCTTGTTTTTTGACCTACATGTAATTCACTGCGTGTGGTGGATTGGAACATATCATGGGTGTCCTCAGTCATGGTGTTTTTGTGTTAAACGGGATTATAAAATTAAATGCTGTCTGCTCAACTGGGAAAGTGTGTTGATCCATCGCATATCCTCACAGCGCTGGGCATGAGAGTGTTTCACATATAAAATGCAGCATTTCACCTTCCAGTACTGGCCACCCTCCTATTTTTTCTCCTTACTGACAGTGTCTGGCTACCCAAGGTTCCCCTCAAGAAAAGCTTCATTGACCGCATGCCTTCGTCTTCATCAGCCCCCTTGCTGTAGTGAGAGATGTGGGCTCGAGAGCTGCAGGGCTAAGGCTCATAGACATGCTGTTCAAGTTCAAGTTCAAGTTTCAAATTTATTTGTCATATTTTTTTTTTAAACAGACGACTGTTTAAGAAACAATGAAATGGTTATTCACGGCTCCCTTGTGCCAGCTCATCCCATCAATGTCAAAACAGCAACACAGACATACGTATAGTCACACGACGCACAGATAGAGAGACATGCGTAGAGACACACACACACACACACCAGCGTAGAGAGTCGATTTTGACAGTTCTTCTCAGTGTCACTATGTCTTCGGTGATCACATAGACAGACTGAGTGGACTATTAAAGCTTTATGAGAAGGATGCATTATCTGAGAGTGGAGCTGTGGCATGCAGCAAAACCCTATACAGAGAGATGGATTGTATGGCTCCATACAAAAGTTATGAGACTCAAACACGGGTGGAAGTGTATCTTACCAAAAACGAAAATAAAACCATTAAAGTTAAAAAAGGTTATTACTCTGTGGTTAGACCATTGTTCAGAAGCCCTTTTTGATGGAAGGCTGCCACCAATTGGTCTGCACTCTATTCATCTTCCTCAACACCGAAAGTTGATACCACTGCTTGAATCTGTGGTCAGTCACTGCCTTTTCAACTGCCAGAAGTTGGATAATGAATTGATTTATGAAAGATGCGCCTTTGCCTGGCGATCTTACGGGGTAATGAATTGATTTCTGAGAGATGCCCTCTTAGGGTTTGAGAGATATCCTGTTTCATAGCTAGATTATGGCGCCACAGAAACAGCATTAAGCAGCCAAGATGAAAGAGACTATGTGGGCTGTAATATTAATAACGCAACCGACGCTTTGTTCCAACATGTCTGCAACATAACGTGTAATTACGCATGTAACAATTAAATCCTTGGCAGGGATCCCGACAAATAATTACGCTGACATGAAATCTGTCAAAATATTGACAATAGAACAGGGTGCTTAAACTCTGAGGCCTTTTTCTCTGCGATTGTCTTACTAGTGAGATTAAGTTTCCTCTCCAAGAAGCGCTGGGAGCGAACGAGCCACACCAGGGTCTTTCAGCAGAGACAGCCCTGAAAAGAGAGATCTTATTTCCCCTCAGAGCCTTGAGGAGATGGTGCACCACAGAGACACATGGGGTCCTGTTTGCCCTTGCCGTTCACTCCAAAATGAAAAGCACTCTCTTCAGCGGGGCACAATGAGAGCCATGTTCACGGGTGGAAATGCAAACTCCCTTAACAATGCCCATGTGTGTTTTTTCACTGTAATCTGAGCATCTAACCCCATGCTATTGTGAATTGAAGGGTCCCAACTGTGGGAGTGTGGCTCGCATTATGGAGCGGTAGAAGTTCAGATGCAGACAAACAGTCACAGTGATAGTAACAGTTTCATTCATGCATTGATTTTTGTTAATGAGTGTATTTGGGGGGGAGGGGAGCTAAAACAAGCATCACAGTTTGCTCCAGATTTGTAGGAACAGTCAACACATAACACCAAACACAGCGTGAGAGTCGAATGTGGTGGATAAACAGGGAGACTGTTACATACACTACACGCTCTCCCACTGACATGCAATGGAAATCACATTTTGACAGCGAAACCAATTACAGTACAGTGTTACCTGAGACGGAGGAATTCTTTAGAGAAAGTGAGAGACATTGAAACATATCACCTCATAATAACTTCTGCATCTTGTGTCTGTAGTTTACTTGTTAACATTGAAAAGTAAAAGTAAAGCACTTGATTGGCGATCATATTAATATTGGTTCAATATTTGGTTAGTTCCATAACTTAAAATTGAACATATCATCACACCTACAGTTCTATTTTACACAGATACACTCACACGTGCAAACACACCTACACACTCACAAGCCGTCACACTGTTCTCAATTCAATCCGCCCTCAATTCAGACATATACATTTCTGTGTGTACTCCTGAACACACACAACTGGCCCCATAGTATACTGTAGGTCACATGAATGATGAGCATTCTAGGTCACAGCGTGGAGAATTGGGAAACAACACTAGTGCCTCTTTTAAAGTGTATCAGTCTCTTGGTGAGGTCTGCGTTAGTGGTGGGTAGAGCTGCTTGGAAGGCAGACTCTTGCAATTGCACACCCAGAACTTCAGTAGAGCTCCAGTAATTCGTCAGCCAAATGCAATAGTAGATAAATGGTGTTAGTGGGGATCGAGCGCAAAGGTTGGCGCTGGGCTTGGGTAGACGTGATTGCATGGAAAAGAGGAGGGGAGGAGGGGGATCTGCGAGCCAGGAAATGAGTCCCCCTAACCCACTGTCAGAATCCCAATTATTGCAGTCTCTTCGTCTGGAGAGGGTTTAAGGGTGGAAATCAGCGTAGCACAGACAAATCCACGCCGCTCCCTTTATTTCCCTGGGTACCTCTGTCTTTAATGGCAGCTCTAATTGACTAACAGCGCACGCGGGGAACAGCCATGCTGATGGCTGGATGACTGTCCTCTGTGCTGGAACAAGACGCAAAGCAAAACAAAACTAACACACCCCCTCAAGGCTTTTGCTGCATTGCATGTGCAAACAAAGACACACGAAGGAAGGTTTGTATCGGGCTGCAATGAGAGAGAGAGAGAGAGAGAGAGAGAGAGAGCAAAACGCCCACAGAATGTCTACGCACTATAGGCATTCACACAATATCACATTATAGTGAAAGCCATACTTATTCTCTTAGATTGATGGCAGCTACGGCTGCTGTTATGAGCCTTTTAGTAAGCATGAGGAATACACATTAGCGCCTGAACAGATGTTCATTACTGCAACATTTGCCTGTTAAATAGTATCGTAGGCTTTGTATGAGTTGCTTTGGTGGCAAATTAGTTTCCCCACTGGGGATTAATAACGTTTTCTAATCTAATCTAATCTAGGCAACATCACTTAATTTCAGCATCATAGGCAACATCACTTAATTTGTGTTGCTGATCTTTTCCTTTTTAACCAATAAAACGTCTGTGATGTGTGTTCAATAGTTGTAGTCTCTCAGCCCACTCTATGCAGCATGGGATGTTGTAACAGCAGGAGGGGAACATGTCAGCCTGTCCGCAGAGGCCCCAGGGAACAGGAGTCTTTATTCCCCCTTCCCCACTGTGATGGGATTTCAGCATGGCCAGGTGCTTGTTTCTGTCTGCCTGTCTCTTTCTCTCTGTCTGTGTCAGTTCCTGCACCCTACACACATCCAAACAGCAGGATAGAAAGAGAGCGAGAAAGAAACAGAGACAGAGGGGGGGAAGAAAAAGAGAGAGAGCGACAAGGGAGGGAAGAGGGAAAGGAAAGTGTCTTGCGAGAGAGAAAAATGCAGATTAAACACACAATATTTGTATACACTACCTTATGGTGACTACACAAAACCATGCATTATTATGCACAAACACACATGTACTCCCACATGAAATCATACACACGCAAAGGAACACAATGTATATTTTTACCCACACACACACACAGTTTATCGTCTTCGTTCTCACAGCACATCCATCACATGCGAATGTGATAACGCGAGCTGAGATGTCTGCGAATCTCCCTGAACCCAAAGATCACGGCCTGTTGAGCGTGTAAACTTTTTCCATATGTCCTTGAGCGTGTTGGTTTCTACTCCATATGGCGTTGCCCGCACAAGGTCCAGTCCCACGTCTGTCTCCTCCTTATCCCACACCATCTCTGGAATCCCAAGTTCGGGCGGTACCACCTCTGATAACTCGGTCTATCTTTTTTTCATTCTTCGTTGGTCCTCTCATCTAGTTGCTGCAGGAGGGCCTGGTTCTTACTTGTGACACCTATCCATGTCTGACCCTGAGCCCCACCAGACCAGAGAGCTTCTTGGCCACAGACAGTTTTCTGGTGGTCCTGTGTGAGAGCACAGCTGGGTGACGACCCAGAGACCTTATGGTTTCGGTCATGATAAATTCCCTTCGGACAGGCCAACCTGGCACTGGCCTGGGGCAATGGGAGCTGTACGGTAAATAGAGATCATTCTGTATGTGCCTCTTTTTTCTCATCAGGGACATGGCCAAGGCCTTTTCAGAACATGCCCATGTGCTCTCTCAGATGTCCTCGACTCATGTCCTTTTCGAGGATTCACTCTGCTCTATCAGCTAAGCGCAAGGGGGATTGATGGATCGAGCATCTGCCTGGAAAAAAGATGAGAAACAAGAGCGCCCACTGTTAAAGACAGGAATCCCTCTCAAGTATCAGTGACCTTGTTTTCTACTGATGTATTAGAACTTGGTCAACAATTGAACATATTGGATATCGGTCAAAATTGTGGTGTCTTGTGTTGCATGCTGTTGACCTACATTGGAGCTATTCTAAAAGTGAGAGCAGAGAGAAAGCGAATCCATTGCTGACATTGGTGGGATGTGCCACGTATATTTTGTGGCCGTAGCGTCCCAGAGATGAGCACAGTTGTTCACACACAGTTAACCCCTTGGCCATTCACTAAAAGGCTGAAGGGTAGAGTCTAGATTCTGTTTCACACAGGACTCATGGCACATCATTGATGGGGTAGTATTACTCTATACATAAAGGTGCTTATTGTTGTGGCATGTACGCAACCTGTATATGTGTCCCATAACATTGCCTGCAAGAGAGTAGAAAAGACAAAGACATGTGGTGGTTGTATAATACATTGCCTATTCATTGGTGTGCCATTCAATTTGCTTTGTTTTTACTTTGATAGCGACTTATGTAACTGCGGCTGCAGTCTACAATGGCCTTAACTTTGAGTTAGTATTAGTATAGTGAAGCAGAGGATAGCCATTTCATCCTCTGTGGTGAAGACACTCCAGAACTACAGCGTAATGGACTCTAAAATAAGTAACATCACCCTCCCCCGTTAAACTTCAGGTGTTTAAAGATTTAACGGCTGCATGGGCGAGGCAGAGAGGTGGGAGGGTATAGATCGAGGGAGAAAGGGAGGGAGAGAGAGATATTGAGAGGGACACATTAAGAGCTCGGTTTTCTTTCTTTTGCCCTGTTATCAGCGTTGTATGCCTCACTGCCCACCGACATACTGCAGTAATAACCATGAGAGCTCTTTTCGTTTGGAGAGCAGCCTAAAAGGAAGACATCACAGAGAGAGCAAAACGTCCTAACTCCAGTTTTTGGTGATTTTAATGTGTAGATTTCAATTGAGGGATTTCTTGGTCCTCTATGCGTTCAGAAGATTGTATGACTACTTGGGCTTATGTAACTCCTTCAAAACACAAAACACGTAGTTGTAGTTGCCAACCTAAAAATAAGGCTGTTTTCCTCAATTCCTTAAAAGATGACATTTTTGGAGGTAGAATATTTTCACCATGACATACATGACATGACATGACTATGAATATGGTGTGGATACAGAGTTAGCAGAAATGTAAATTCAAAATGTACTGCTGCTGCTCTACATTTACTACATTGTCTGCTGTTCTTGGTATGTTCTGCACTGCACTTTGCACTATATGTGAGGTCCACTTCTCCTTGTACCTTGCGAGTCAGCATGTACTGTGAATCTCTGTGAGTCCTCAATATGTCTCTCTGGCAATGGCACAAAGACACATTCTTGTGATTTTAATTACTTGGCAATCAGAGTGATTCTGATTATGAAAGTACACCCAGGTGTTCTCAAAGGAAAGCACAAGGAGTGAGTGCAATTAACGGTTAATTCCAGTGCCTGAGCGCTGAATATAAAAAACAACAAACAGAAAGTATCCTTGGATTCAAGGGCAACATCTCCGGTAACCCCAGTGAATCCCTGTGACGTGATTGTGTCCAGCTTTATCTACCCGCGGGGCCACTGCAGCGTTTGAACAAAAACAACAACCAAATCAGCCAGTTTATATTGAGGATTATTTTTCTTTGGGATTTAATTCTGAAATGTTTAGAAATTCATTGGCTAATGTAAACTCAAAAGTTGGACTGGCATAGCAAAGTTTTCTGTCATCATCCTCCCCGGGAGCTTTCCGAGTTGTGTTTGAGTTTGAAATTGAACACACACGTCTAAAGCCCCTCCACTGCAAAGCTAAGCTCTCCCCTATCACTTGAGGAAGCCACCGCTGTAGGATTACACTCCGTTTGCTTTGCCAGATCACTCCCTGTGTGTTAGTCACATTCCACCTCTCTGTTTTGTGCTCAGTGATTACAGGTCAATAATATCTGTTCATTAGACATACTAGACATTACACGTCATTCACTATATATGAAGAGTGTCATTCCTGAAGAGATATCCACCATTTGAAAAAAGTTGACACCTACTCTTAAGTCCTTGATTGACAAGATGATAACACTTTACAGACTGAGTCCTCTATATTCCTCTAGTCCTCTATATTTTAGAGAACTTTAATGATAACCATCAGTTAGTTTTTTTATTTCTCTTCACACAGTTTACTGTATTTGATATCGTTTGCAGTGTTTAATATTCTCACTGCCTACTTCTGCTTGTTTATTACAGCACTCAATTAAGACAGTAATTGTACTTGATGCTGGGCAGGAAAACAATGTTGGCTCTATTGGCCTGGTTTAATTGTTGGAACCTGGTTGAGGGGGATTGTGTTTCATTTGCTGCAGGGGACAGCTTGGCTGTGTAAATTGGGCTAGTTACAGAATTTTCTGGATGTTAAAACTTTTTTACATCCCCTTGGGCAGCTACTAAGCAAATAAATTACTCAACATAATAATGAGCTGTTCCACTCCCCTGTGGAAATCCCATGCTGTAGGTTGAAAGGTACGGCTCGTTTTTTTAAATTCTTATAACTCTTGTAAAGAATTGGGTTCATCTAAAGGATACAATTTTTTTAAACCACACTTTGAAAGATGAAAGACCCAGCACAATCCACCAGGCTAATCCTTATCTAGTCAGTTGGAATATTTCCACCAGCACTATGTGTCTGTGGTTTATGAGTGAGAATAATCTCACCATTTTCCCTCTTTCCTCCTCGTCTTTGCTTTCCTGCTCTAGGTCGACTTTGCATTGTGATTAGTGTTATTTCCCCACAGTTTATGCTGTAAAGCCTTTAGGGATTCTCTGTTTATACTGAATTTATATGGAGAAGGAGGAGGTGAGATTGAAAACAACAGGCTAATGAGAAGACTTGTGTTTTGCCTTGTGTGGAAAAATAACAAGCACTTCCTGTGCACTTCACAGCATCATTTAAAGTACAGTGCTGGGATATTACAATGTTTTAATGTCCCCATCATGTTTGAAAATTAGACAGTAATTACTGCTTAATTTTATTTATTAGATTGAAGTATAGCCTGTTAATTCCATGTAATTGAAGACTCAACAAGTCCCTACTAATTCGAAACATAGTGAAATAAGGGCATTTTTGTACATCTGCAGTGGTCACTATCAAAAATATAAAGGAGAATTCTCTCCAGAACACCTATAGAAGAGTTTGCTGATACACTTAACTAAGAAATAGATCAATATCACCCTATCGCCTTTCTCTCTTTCTTGTCAATACGTAAACCCAATCAAGTCTTGTATGGAACTATATCTTGAGATTGTGGACTTAAAGGATCAAGAGCCCTGAAGAGTTCTGTGCGGCAACACTTCCAGGGTCAATGGCTGATTTCCTATTTAGTCAAACCATTTTGAAAATATTTGCACTCACTGAACTGCAAGGCGCTTTAGATTAAAAGGGCCCTCTAAATGTAATAAGAGGAGAGATAAGAGAGATTGTGGGAGAAAGACAGACACACAGAAACAGTGAGGCAGAACTGACTCAGGCTAAACAGAAAATCACGTACGCAGCTCCTCCGGGCCAGACGTTAACCACCCTCCAGTGTTTACTACAAAGCCTGGATTGGCCTCGCAGTGTATTGACGCCTGGGAAATGCTCACTTCGTGCTGGGACCAGTGTTCTGGTTTATTGTGGTCATCTCGAGGCTGTGTGGTCTCTACGGAGTTATTCGGGGGCGTAGGTGGGGGTGAGATCCGTGCATTTTCATGTGTGGGTTGTTTTCTTTCCACCCTGCCAACTGGCTCTGTATGGCACCGTCTCGACACACCAGGGCTACCGCTACTTCTCCTCACAGGACGGGCATCTCTTCTCTGTGAAGTAACAGGCTTAAAGAACCGTCTGGAATACATTAGTCTCGGTTATTAATGAGGTTGTTTTGATTCTCCTCTCCCTTTGTTTTAGCTTTTTCACTGCGCAAAGCTTGAAAATGATGACGATGCTGGGGATTTTGGTGGAATCCAAAAGACAGAACTACTTAGCTCAGGGAGGGAGAGAGATACGATTAGAATAAGAGAGAGAGAGAACGAGAGAGACAGAAGGGAGGAAGGGGGGTAAGGAGTCTTGGAGGAAGAGATCATGATATATGTGTCTCTAAACCACACTACATGATGTTATGCACTTGGCAGGGAGTGGATTCTTCTCCCCTTACAGTGAGCAATGAATCGGATCAGTTTAGGGTTATCAACAGAACGATAAAGACGCAGTGGAATAAGAAGAGTTTGTGTTCTATCATCATGTTTGTGTCACGTCGGAATAGGTGTCATAACCCACTTTGGTTGCCATCGACATGTTTAACCAAAAGAGGGTATCAGTGCTGCCAGAGATACTCGGATATTGAGATACTCAGACCCTGAAAGCAATGTCTAAAATTATACCTAAAACTGAGATGCAAACAGTACTCAGCAGTAAGAAAACAAAAGAAGATTACATTTCTGCTCTGCTGAGTCTCCATACGTGTGTTTACCCATATCATTGAATCCATCGGAATATTAATGCCCCACAATGCACGAATATTTGATTACATTGTCTTGTGTGTCTCAGAGTGGCATTGACACGGAACAGAATGTGACATTCTCAACCGCCGCAAGGGATATCTCACTCTCCATGGAGAGAAGCCTTCATTGGAGAAGACATTTGGAAGTCATCTGCATCTAAAATAAGCAGGCTCAACTCAAGCACAGCACTGATGCGGTGATGTCACTCATTCCCTGTACAGCCTCGATAACTCCTCCTCGTGACCTTCTTACTAAATATAGCATTTCACGTATTGATTTGGGGACGCGCCGCATTTACGGCATGCTTCTCCCATAATGACCTATTTCAACAGATTGTGTGGAGTTAAGTAGTTTTCTTCTGCACTCTTTGTCTTCAGGCTGCAGGAGGAAGACCGAGCCACACGTTCTTAGCGGAGGCAGACATAACATATTGGCTTTATTGCATTGGCTGTTTACACCTAGCTGCTAATTCCTCTAATGAATGCATGATGGTCTCTTGGCAACATGAGTACACGTGTCTCTTCTATGTGGAGACTCTGTGTGAGTTCACATTAAAGCACGGATGGAGGAGCACCTTCAGCCACAGGCTCATCCTTCCATGTTGCAGGACGGAGCGCCTTAGGTGTTCCTTTGTGCCGGAGGCCATCGGACTGTTCAATATGACCAGCGACCCCTGCGCCAGTCAGCTGTGACCATCTCCCCCTCCCCACCCTCACATCCCCTAGGGGATCAATAAAGTGCAATCTTATCTTATCTTATCTTATTTTATTACGTTTTTATCATAGCGGTGAAGGTCTGTGTATGCTGTCAAGGTAGTCAGGAGATGTTTTATCTAGGCTGTAGACACGGTGCAAAGCTGTGAGATTACCAGAACCAACTGGGCCTGCTAGCAGCGTGATTGAGTATGGATCGTTTACAGTGTTGTACTTCACTGGTATTAAAGTGTGGCAATGGGGAAAAGGCCAATGAAAGCTTGGCAAAAGATGGCTCAAATTCCATCTGTGTGTACACCATGCCAGCAGGCAGGTTTCCCATTAGACTGATTGACTTGCTATGATTGAGATCATGGCTCTAACACGCTTCGTTATCTGTCAGTATAGTGTTGCAAGAGGGATGGGCATCAACACAATCATTGCTATGCTATGCTAGGCAGCTGGGACCCAGGAATACTGCCACTGTCGATCAAAACAGTGGAGAGTTACATGCCTAAACACCTCACTAGTTGTCTTTTTGGTCTTCCAAAAACACAGCTGCCCTGTCAAAGGACTGCTGCAAGCTGTCTGGCCTTGTCAGTTAAATGCGTCAGTGTGTGTGTGTGTGTGTGTGTGTGTGTGTGTGTGTGTGTGTGTGTGTGTGTGTGTGTGTGTGTTTGCGTGTATGTGTGTGCATGTGAGTAGAGAGTGTATATGATGGAGGGAACTTTTTGCCAGCCTTGTCAATGTCTGGAAACACCAAATTATATTCTCATTCATTTCAACAAAACAATCTTTCATTTGAAACTCATTTATCTACCCCCACCTCTATTATGCTCATTTCAGGATTTTGACCTCAGTGGAAGTAATTTATCCGAAAGACTTTCTACAGCGGTATTGTCATTTGGCTTGGAGATTCCTATCATCCATATCACCATACCCCTGAGAACAAGTCCTTCCTCCCTCTTTGCCCATTCACCGACCTTCCAGGGACCGCCACAATCGGGCCTTTGTGGGCCTGGCTTGTCTGTCATCTCCCTGGTTCTGCTGATATGGGCCTCGTGCTGAGAACGTGGTCTCCTCATACACAGCACTAAGCGCTGGCTAATTGAGCTTGTCGAGCCAGAACCTGTTAGTGTGCTGATAAGAAGGTATTTGACCTCTCAGGAGGCCCCTGGTGGTGCCCTCTAGATTCTTACTGTAATAGGTCTTCTCAATAGAAAAGCATAGCAGCCCAAGGGTAGATCCTCAAAAACTAGTCTGTGTCTGCACTTGATTTGTTCAAGTCAAGTCAAATTCTTTAATTTATAAAGCACATTTAAAAACAACTCACGTTAAAATCACAATAAAAGGGACTAAAACAAAAACACCCTCATAAGCATCAATACACACAGCGCTTAAGTACAAATTGACAAATCATTGACATAGGCACATATCAAATCACATCAGGAGGATCCAAACGCTAAAGAATAAAAATATGTTTTGAGCTTGGACATAAAGGAATCAATGGAGGGGGCAGATCTGATAGAGAGGGGGATGCTATTCCATAGTCTAGGGGCTGCGACAGCAAAGGTGCGGTCACCCCTGAGCTTACGTTTAGATTGCGGGACAGCCAAGAGCCCCAAGTTAGATGACCTGAGGGACCTGGAGGTGGAATAAGGAGTTAAGAGGTCTGAGATATAAGAAGGGGCCTGCCCATTCAGGGCTTTAAAGACAAACAGGATAACCTTGAAATCAATTCTAAATCGCACTGGAAGCCAGTGGAGAGAGGCCAGAATAGGACTAATATGGTCTCTCTTCCGGGTACCCGTCAGGAGTCTGGCAGCGGCGTTCTGGACCAGTTGCAGGCGAGAGAGGGACGACTGACTAATCCCAGTATACAGTGAATTGCAA
>OMLI01030684.1:0-10210 GCA_900302605.1 Rondeletia loricata | reverse complement strand
TTGACTTGGGGCACATATTTCTCAAATGACAACTATATAGGTCAGAGGTCAAGGTCATATGGATACATTCAAAAAGAGGTGCAACAAAAATTGGCACTTTTTGGGGCTAAAATTGTCTATATACTCATGGTTTGCATTAAATCTATGCTGTAGCGTAAATAGGTGAAATGCATATAGCCCAGTTATTCAATCTGGACATGAACATTTTTTCAACATGGATTCCAACTTAACAGCCTAGCAGAATTGACCCATCTCAGTGTCCCAACATATCTACATATTTACAAGGCATAGTGGTACTGTGGTGAGTCATGGTCTGCAATATAAAACTGACTTATATTGAAATTGGAATTGCAGTGCATTGGGAAGAAAAACAAACCAAGGGAGTGGAAGGGCAGGCGGGGGGAGGCTTTTTTCCTGATCGCTCTGCGATCAGAATTTCTAGTTATTCTCAATTCTTATCATTTTGGCGCTGATGATTGTCCTTTGGCGCTGGCTAAAACCTCTTTGGGGGGCGTCAAAATTCCTCTATGCAGGAAAAACCCTGGACAAGTAGTTTAATATGCGAGCGAGCAGCAAAAAAAAAAGTGTACTAATTTGAGCGCATGCGCATGCCCAGGGCCCCCAACCTTCTTGGTCCGGCCATGCCTGTAAGCACACATATGTGCCTGGTCAAGGTCAGCGCTCAGGACTAAATAAGGACCAACGCCCCTTTGAATCAGAGCTGATGTTAGTTCCCCTCCCATAGTTTCTACTGAAACTTACAGATCTATAGATGTTGGCTGTAGATGGATATTGCTGTCTGGGGTTTGGATCACCTAACATTTGTTTTTAGAGTTGGGAAGGAGTATGTTGGGAAACAGATAAGAGAATGAGGAAAATAATGGAAATTGATCTTCTCACCAAGAATCGTTTATAATATCTTTATTATCAAATCAATCAATTGACAAATTAATCAATTGGTTTGTACGTTTTTTTTGCTTTTATTCTATGAGGTAACTGCGTTTCCGGACAACAAAGCATTTACATTTTCTTACATTCACAATATAAATAATTAACTCGTGCGTAAAATGTGAGATTCAATGGGAAACGCGCACGGATCAAAGTTTCTCACTACACACTTCATCACATCACTTTTGCGCATCAAAAATACGCGCAGGCACAGTTTCATAAATGGTGAAATCCCTTTGAAACCTACCTCCCCTCCGAGCTGCTGAAACCCGGCCGGCATGACTGTGACAGCGCCAGACACCCAGTCGCAGTCGGTGGCAGATGCGTCTTGTGCCAAATGGCGACCACGTGAACCTCTCCCCAAAAGGAACACAAGCCTAAGATCTTTGGCACTTCTGATGGGGGGGGGGGAATTTATGGAAAAGTATAGAATCCAAAAGAGGAGCCCAAAGTGACTAATCTAGTGCGTCCAGTGTGTCCTCTCTTCTTTGAAGTTTGTGTTGTGTCCGCTCAGCTGAGATAGAGAGACATCCACACACCCACATGCACGCCTCTCCTGTATCCAGAGGGGAGGGGGGTGAGGCTGATCTTGAGGGCGACAGAGGTCGTGTATTGTGGCGAGAGACGCAAGCAGGAAGCTGTCTTGACCTTAACCACCATTGGTTGAAGCCTAGAAGAGAGTGTTGTTATCTGTATACAGGAAGAGCAACCTGCTGTGCAACACAAGACTGGGGTGATCTGACAGACAAGTGGGGTCCATTTTTTAAATTTAGAGTTCAGAGGGTTGGAGCATATCATGGGTGACGGACGTGGGCCAAAAAATTTGATCGCCTTCTAATTAAAATAATCTCAACATCACTGTTCAAATAGGAAATTGTATCAACAGACCAAATAGTACATCTTATCGCTCTCTGTTACATAACTTCCACTGGTCTTTCTAAGAACAAGAACATCTGTAGTGTAGAGGCAAAAAAGAGGCAGATGTGCAGAACATGTGGTATGTCTCCGATGACTCAACAAGGACCCAACAGACAAGAACGTGGTGCATCTTAGTCTCTTTTCATTGCTCATGCGGCACAAGATGGCAATATGCAATTGAGCAATTCAATTTATAGACCCACAACGTCTTTGAGATGCATCAGCTGTAAGAGGCAACGTACTGAAGGCTACATTCTGGGTCAATACCCAGTGCATGTTGTTGCACAGTGGCCGGAGCTCAGACGTTCCCAAGTCAGACGGGTCCGGCACTACCGCCAGTGCTGCCATGACTCAACACTTCTCATGGACGGCAAGAAGGGGCTCGTCTTTGCCACCCTGGCTGCCATTGTCTGTCTTTTCAGCAGCCATAAGTCCCCTTCTATTTCAGGGTGCATGCCACAGGGGTCATGCACCATAGCTGTACACCACAGACAAGCTCGCCCCCTATTACACACAAAAAGATTAATCCTTCCCAAGGCAACAGGTGGACCCAAAATTCGGGGCATACCACTGGAGTTGCCGGTGTAGGAGTGGCCAGGGAAATCGGGGACAGCGAGCGAGCTGGTGCGTCCGAGGCGGGGATTAGAGGGGGTGTGTGGTGTGGGAGGTCTGAGCTGGGCGGGCGAAGTTAGGATCTGCCAAGAGCTCAATGGAAAAAAGTCAGCTCTACATCGCTCAATAAAATCTCCCCCCTCCCCTTGCAGACACACCTCCATCTCAGGCCACTCTCTCTCTCTCTCTCTTTCTGGAGTTCCCCTCCCTTGCCTTTTCCTCCCTTCATACTCCGACGTGGGACGCAGGTTGGGAAAGAGGGGTCAAACCTGACACCCCCAGCCAAAGCCAGGGCCCCAAGAACAGTCATGTGTGTGACTCCAACCAAATGTAGAGAAACCTTACACCGTTAGAGCGGTGGCTCAGAGCCCCCACATAGTTTAGGGACTCACGTACGCAACCAGGGGTAGATAGTACAGATAATAATAGATTTCCAACTGACTAAAAAGTATGACATGAACTCGTACAGAGTGAGCCAAGAAACCTATTCAAAGTACAAACTTTTTTAAAAAAAAGGTGTAAATAAACTGTTCAAACACACAAAATCAAGCTAAACACTCACAACCTCACACATAGAGGCACTCGGTCACAGGCAATACATTTCTGAACAAAAACAAATCAGCATTATTTCACAGTGCAAATGTCACTTGTGTTGTCCCCAACCTGGAAATGCCAATCAGAGTGTGTGTGTGTTACTGTAATCTGAAACAAAAGTCACGCCACCTCATGGACGCACACACCATGTGACTGCCCTCTATTACTCACCCAAGTGACCTGGAGAAACAGGCAATGTAAATACCGTTCCTCCTGTGTGTGTGTGTGTGTGTGTATAGCTGGAGGAGTCATGTGATGGCAGGCAGGTGTTGCACTACGTGGCCATTGTCAATGTGTGACACTCAACAACATTCAGCCCACAATCCAGTTGTTTCCTGGGAGAGAAATGCTCTCAGAAACAAGCATCAGTTGTGAGGAATAGTGTAATTTGTTTCTCTGTGGTGGGTAAAGTGTAACACCTCTGGGCTATCAGCTAGTTACTCCAGAAATGAGGTGTGGTTAGGTATGAAAAGTCAGATCTCATATGAACAGGTGCCTCTGCACTGTGTCTGCGGTCATCTTGGAGCGTATCCCTGTGCACTCGTGTAACCGCTGGATGGGATTCAAAACACATATACTCCTGCAGCCTCTTCCATGTTGCCTGTCCTGTCCCATGACGTGCACACTATGAAAAAATATCAAATTACGCATCGCATCTCGTTAATTCAGTTACAATACTGTGCTGCAACCTCATACAATTTAAATAAATCATGCAAATTCCAAAACTATCACTTTTTCCTCTCTGCACTGGACTCATCTGACCTCACTAACACCATGTATTGTATCTATATACAGTAGCAGCCGGATCAAGTTCACGGCGGGCTCCTGGGCACCATCAGCGCTTTCACTCAAAGGTCAAACAGCTACCTAGCCCCAAAGTGGCACCGACAACCGCTATGCACTCAGAGAGATGGACGAGAACCAAAACTCAATGCATTCTGTTTGGATTTGACTTTGCCAGTTCGGGGTAAGACACCAATAGCGCGACACAAGTTCCCCAACGCAGCTGCAGCCAGCTGACGTCCTGCTCGGAGTTTCCCTGCAGCTCTAATCCCCACTGGTGCCGTGTTTATCTTATCGGCAAGGGGTCATTTGAGGGTGATGAGAGGCGATGCCATCCAGCTTGTTAGAGCAGATTATGAATAGCATTCCCAGTGGTAAGTGTAAAATCAACTGATTTCAACTTAAAGGGAAAAGTGTAATACACAATCTATGCACAGTTATGCAAACTGTCCTTCAGCTGGAATGGCCAGGTTCAAGACCCCATGCTGGCAACCATCCTTGATTGTCTTTAAGCAAGACGCTGAATCCATGCCAACTCCAGGGACGCTGCTCCATAGCTGACCATGACCTCTGACCTCACTGGAGGGAGGCAAGCAAAAAGAGAATTTCCCTACACTGTCATAAATGGGAGTACAGTACAGGTCCATTTCTGTCCCCAAAGGTACACTTGTCACAAAGGTAAGCTAGTGGTCCTAATTGTATACCTGTTTTTGCACTTAAAGGTGCATGTTTGTGTATGTATATTCATTTTGAATGTAGTTTTCTTTTTAATTTAAAAAGGTATGCTTTTGACACTTTAAGGTGCTAAATGGCTTGTCGCTGGGGTCTCACCCCTAAAGAGACATATCTGTACCTTTTCAAAGGGCACATTTCTGTACCCAAGCATCAAAGTACATTTTTGTCACTTGGGGTACATAATTGTTCCTTCAGAGGCGACAAGGGTACAAATATGGACCATGCCTAAGGGTACAATATTCATACCCTAATACTGTACAGCCCCAGCGACAAGCATTTGTAATCCTTTAGGTACATTGTACCCCATTAAGTACATTCCTGTACCTTGTTTTCTGAGAGTGTACAGGAAGCAATACAGTATCACATTAATCAGAGTGATTTTGGAGAGTTTGACAGTGAATTTCAGACTGACTTTGCAAACTCCTAGAATGTTTGTTTTTGGTATTAGTTTGAAATGAGCTTTGTGTCATTGTATTTCTAACTACCCACATTATGTGGCTATATATCTTTATAATCACCCTGGGTAATGCCAATGTGAGCACAAAGTCAGTCAACCATTCACTGTCAGTGAAGCAGCAACAGTCTTGGCTGCCTTGTTTCTTTATTAGAGACTTGTGTACGTTGTGCACAAAAGATGGCTGAACTGACCAAGATCACAGGAATATGTGAATGCTGTTTTTGGTTGGACCGTAACAATGCTATAATCTCCGCTTCAAGTTCCTGCTGCTTGTTGGACATGGTTCCGCGCCAAGGAGGTTTAGTTCCGCGCTCTGCCATTTAAAAGCAGCAGGAGACGGGAGCGGGGTTTGATTGGAGGCCACTCTCACTGAACACGCGCCTCCCCCTGGATTTTGGGGAATCCCCAACAACGTGCTTTTCGCCTCAAAATATTTTGGGTTTTTCGACTCGCAGCTCGCCTGCTTTTCAATCGGTGACTCAGAGGTTGTTTCGGGACGGCTGTAACAGAACACACGGTAACTTAGCTGTTTGAAACCATCCGCGTGATTCATTTGAGTAAATTTGTGACACTTAATTTGTCCGATAAAAAAGTTTTACGGCAGGTTGGTCGATCGAATTCCACAACGTAAAGCTAACGTAGCTAGCCAAGCTAGCACGGTCGGTGGCTAATTGATTAGCCAGTTAGCTCGCTAGAACTACAAGTCGAGACCTTTTAGCAGAGTTGATAATTTGGTCGTAAAGATGTGTCGACCAGTAAATCATTTTGAGTGAGGTCTTTGTAATCCTTTTAGTTTAGTTTAGTAAGCGCCGACTTGACGGTCGAATGCCGCAAAATTCATTCAATTCTCGTGGGCCTGCCGAAAAGAAAATGGACGGTGCTTAGCTTAATTAGCATAAGTTAGCTAATGTTTGTTTTGAGCTGCAGCCGATGATGGCTCATAATTGCTGTTACGCAAATTAGGTATTGCTCCAAGCATTATGTAGCGTCTGTTCTGGATTATGGCTATCCATAAGAATGTCTTATTTAAGTTTAGTTCACTAGGCCAATGTTGGTAGGGCCGATGGCCTACTTTGTTGCTCAACTATGAACTTGCATTTCCTGTGTGGCTGGAATCAGATCTTCATTGAAAGTCGTCACAGCTCAGTTAGTCTTTTGCAGCTCCCACTATTGCAGTATATTCCACCCTCGTGTTTCTTTTTACTATCAGTAGTATGGTGGTGTCCTGTATATCTTGTCTTTCTGATGCCCTTGCTTTGTTTTGCTTCCCATTTTCTACTACCACACACACTGAAAACACATGTAGAGTTTAATAGGAATTGAATTGTCACGTACCTCATCAATCTAACTATAGAGCTTCACTTACTCTTAAACCCCACAGCAGTCCTGCATCTTGGTGGTTCGCTGTCTCTGCCTCCAGTCCTCTCCTCCTCTGTTCCTCTCAGCGAGGGAAGGAGAACATGAATGAGGGATACAGTATGGAAGAGCAGGGGTTTGAGGGCTTTCATCTGAGTCAGGACTCTTTTAAGAAGCTTTGGGAGAGTGTGTAAGTTAAACAAAAAAAAGTATGGGTAGTCAACCATTTCACAATCTGCATTTTGTTGAGAGAACCACATATTAACAGATTTGTTTATGTTTTTTGTAGCATAACGCCTTCAATCTCCACTATTCCAACTGCGACCAATGAGACCTGGATAGATAATATACCGGTAAGCTAACAACATTTAGTTTAATTGTTGTTTGAGAGAGCCTTCTATAAGATAACAATTGTCAATATTCATGAAACTTCAACTTGGGCTCCTTTTTTTGGCAGATAACTGACTCTCTCATTCCTCTCCCCCACAGCTCGTTCCTGACCACACCCTCCCTGAAGGTTTTGATGAGCGTTTGTTTGAGTTGCCCCCAGATGTGTCTCCTACGGACAGCCTGACTCCTCCGGCCTCCACTGTGCCGACCACCACAGACTATCCTGGGGAGTTTGGCTTCCAGCTGCGCTTCCAAAAGTCTGGCACGGCCAAGTCTGTCACTTGCACAGTGAGTAACCCTAGCCAGCCATGAGGCACTACAAGTATTATATATATATCTTCATGGGTCTGAGCTCTACAGATCGTATGTCAGGGCATAAAATTAGGTGCGGGATTGCGGGAATCCTGCACTTTTGGGGGAATTCTCGCATATTTTCAATTTATAAAGGGGGAGTAATCCCGCAATTGTTTGCTCTGACCGATCTATGTTTGTGCGGAACGTTGCTTAATGCATTCAAACGACTGGCCGGACGCATAACGCGGCGGACCAAATTTCACTTCCCTTCCTTGTTGACAACAAACTGATAGCACACAGCATGGCACGCAGCCACTGAACTTAAGCTTGCTCTGTCCGCTCAGTCCTCTCATCATCAACGCTACCTCTGCTGATTTCTCGCTGGATACAAACAGCTGCTTCCAAACAGTGTTTCCCATACATAGGCTCTATAGACCCCCCCAAAATCTATAAATCCCCCCTATCTGAAGAGCATATAATTCCCCCCTAGTTTGCAAAGTGAATTTTAGGCCCTGTATGTGTAACTGATGTCCTGTTTTGTGTCTATTCTGATAAATTACCAGTAACCTCAGTTGATTATGGCAATAAACAATTTAATCTCGGATCACTCTGAATAACTGATCATGTTAAGTAATCAGTCTCAATATCAGAAGAGCTTGCTCATTCCAGCACATGGCAGTGTTTTTGCTGAGGCCCAGAACAGTTTAGTCTAGATTAACAAGAGTTGTTGCAGCTCATCCTGTAACCAAACACGGCAAAGAGCAGAAGTCCGCTATTTAAACACTTCGGCAGAAACAAAAGGGGTTCCTGCAGCTTCCCAGTCTGGAAGCGCCACTCACTGCTCAACTCAGTAACTCCCATACGGTAATTATTCTACACAAAGACTCTGCTCTTGTTGGGTGTTGTTTTAATTCACTCAATAAAAAAAATTACTTTACAACACAGGAATTTGTGATGAATTTTCGTGTTAATTGAAGAAATCTATTAATCAAATCCACTGACTTAATACGTTTTTATCACCCACAGTGAAGTGATTTGAAATTGGTGAGAGATCCAAAACTTTTTATAATGTAACAATAAAGTGAATTATCTTACCGTGGCGTTTAAAAATCCATTCTCTCATGGTGGCATTCGTGTGGAATCTTATTCATTGTGACGATTCGCTGTGTTTGAACAGCCAATAGCGTGACGATTTCCACGGTGACTCACCCATCAGCTTGCTATAACTGGTCAGTGTAGTTTGAGGTTAGGTTGTTCTGCCTTTAAACTCCCGCCCCCTGCGACTTGTTCAATGGTCTCTGGGAGAATTGCAGGCTGGTTGCAAAGCACAGCTCTGACATGACGGGACATGTTCCTTTGCTCTCTCCCTCCAGCACAGACAGGGTTAAACATGGACGAAAGCGAGGTACGAAAAACGTCTTGAATTTGATAAATCTAGCTTTAATGATGATTTGATGTTGTGAGTTTTGATAAGTTGGCATGTAGTTATTTATATATTGTTTTTTGTTTATTGAAATAGACTTTGATTTATTTGAGTTGATTGATCGTTATGGACTGGGTTTGAGTTTTAGGCCTCATAATAGTGCACCCTTTTTTTTTTCTGAGACTGAGATCTCAGACCAGTGCTTGGCTTTTAACTCGTCACTGTTATCATTCCACCTGGGCAACAAGTTGGCAGATGTAAAGTTACATGGGCAGATGTAAAGTTACATCTCTTTCTCCCTTTGCTTTCTTTTAGTACTCAACGCAGCTCAATAAGCTTTATTGTCAGCTCGCTAAGACCTGCCCAGTGGAAGTGTTGATGACCAAGGAACCCCCTCAAGGTGTTCTCCTCAGGGCCACCGCTGTCTACAAGAAGACTGAGCATGTGGCTGATGTGGTCCGCCGTTGTCCACACCACCAGAATGAAGATGGTAAGAAAAGAGTCAAATGAGAACGCGCATGTCCGTGAAAGTGATGCATTTATATAGTAGAAGAATGTTTGTGGATGTTGTATGAAGAATCGGATAATGGAGAATCTACATTTTAAATTCTCGTATCAATGTAAGGAGAGAAAACACAACAGAGGAACTGAGTTTTTTAAAAATTTTGTATCCCTGTTTCATCATAACTGTTTCCTGTCTAGTTGTGGAGCATCGCAGCCATTTGATCAGAGTGGAGGGCAGTCAGAGGGCCCAGTACTTGGAGGACCCCCACACCAAGAGGCAGAGTGTCACTGTACCTTACGAGCCCCCACAGGTACTGTTGCATATTACTTGTATCTACAGCACTATAATCATGTTAACCATCTTTTACAATTCCCAGTTAAATTATAATTGTTGTGTATTTCCTGTTTCAGCTGGGCTCTGAGATTACCACGGTTCTGCTTAATTTCATGTGTAACAGCTCCTGCATGGGAGGCATGAACCGCCGGCCCATCCTCACCATCCTCACCCTCGAGACACCAGAGTAAGTCTAGTCTCTCTGTCTACGGATGTGGTGGGAATGAGTGTGGGGCGGGGGGTGGGGTTGTGTGTGAGTATCTGTCTTTTGGGAGCAGCAGGGTGGTGTAGTGAACAGGGAGACAGGAGTTCAAGTCCCAGTGTGCTTCAGCAACAGAATCCTCAACTGATTCCCTGCCAGCTCCAGGGCTGCTGTGCTTAAACTGATGCTGTTGTCTGAAGTCCCTGTGGAGGGGAGGAAGGGGGGGTGGCAAGTGAAAAGAGGATTTCCATTAGGGCATCAATAAAATATCACATGGTTAGGGCTGCACGATTATGGCAAAAATAAGAATCCTGATTAGATCGCTAAATATTATCATCACGATTATTGTATCCCCGGCGACGAGTCGGGGGATACTATGGCTCAGCGATTGTCACGCGTCCGCTGCCACCGCCGCAGACACTTGCTTGTGAACACTCTACCAGTCACATTTCTTTACAGATTTTTAATAGCACATTTATATGGCTTAGTACTCTGCGCCAGACAAAATTTGTTAAAATATCTTACGATTTTACAGTTTTATGGGGGAAAACGTTGCAATTTTTGTCTATTTTGGCACATGGAGCTTGTTAATGCTCTGCACAGTACAATTCTTGACTGACTCTTCTCAAATTGTGATAGCATGTAGATATGGTTCAGTAC
>OMLI01030682.1:8367-26627 GCA_900302605.1 Rondeletia loricata | reverse complement strand
CGTACATTAAACAATGTACAACAAATTGCATAGTGCCTCTTTAACACACACTGACCGCAACTTGTCCACGACTCCATGTGTTAAGTTAAATGTTTAAAGGAAGTGGAAGGATACAAAATAATATGTAATTGAATAATGTAATTGAAGCAGATCAGCGACAGCGTGGGTTTTCCCCGAGTTAAGTGTACAAACTTAAACTAATGACAATTCCATCTATATTAGTCAAAGGCTCTAGTATCTGCCAGTGTGTCAAGCCAAGATTAAAATTTTAAAACACAGTATCAACAGTGTTACAGATGATGATGTCTGCTGTGTAGTAGTACATAGTCTATGTAATAAAATATCGATACTTGGCGCCAGTGTATCGATAACGTGTCGCAAGAGGAAGTATGACGATATATCGCTGTATCGATTTTTTGTCCCACCCCTACAAAGTAGGCACCATTCTGCCCATTTAGTCATTTTAAAAATTTTACAAAGTGGTCTTTTTAAAGTTACACTGATGTTAGCTCCATCTGGTGCTTATGTTTCTGCTGACCTGAACTTCTCTTTTTCAGCACCTGTTATTCCTCAGACAGGTCTTCCAGGAGGGGGCGCAGCTGGTGCTGCAAAGAAAGCTGCTAAAGTGCCAGGTTTGTGTAGAGTCAAAAAAAAAAAAATCAGCTCTAACAGTCTATTGGGTAGTGCCATAAGCAATTTTATTTCATCATGATTCAGGGGCACAGAATTTTCCTGGTCAAGGTTATTATGAAGAGGGTATGCAGAAGACAGGAGTGCGGCTGCCTATACATAGCAGAGCACTCTCACACATATGAATGATTTATGTCCACATCAGTTACAATAATTTACAACGACAAACACTGTGGATGCAAAAAAGCAATGCTGTCCTCTCATTGGCTGTGGCAGGTGTGGGCGTGCCAGGACTTTACCAAGGTGGCGTGGTGCTAGGACAAGGTGTGTCTCTTCCACAGAATGGTCTCAGTCACCATTCTGTCAATAAGTCTTTCACCAGATGAATTGCCACTGGTTTTGCAAACCGTTGTCTTTCTGTGTACTTTCGTACTGTACAGTAGTTTAACTGTGGCCGTTTCCTTATGGTTATGGCTCCTTCAGGGTTTGGTGGCCGTGGAGTTCTGCCTGGAGTGGCTACTGGCACCGGCCTGAATCCCAAATCATGTAAGGTCTAAAATAATTTCAGTGCATTTTATTCGTGAGTGTTGGCTGGTATTTCTTTCATGGCTGTTGAATGGCACTTGTAGTATCTTCATTAATAACAGTGAACTTGCTTCATCTGATTGGCTGATATGATTTCTGTTACACAGTGCCAGGGGGAGGCCAGGCAGGACCAGGAAATGGTAGCTTTCTTGATGATTATTGCAGTATTACAAACCAGTATTGCTGATATTGGCTGTTTTGGCTGATCGGGATTCAAACGTATTTTTCCCCCTGAACTTGTAACGCAGGAGGCCGTGGGTATGGTGGACCAATGCAGCCAGGAGTGTTCCATGGATACCCTCTCAAATCACCCAAAGTGCAAGGTATGTGATCTGAATCTAGCCAATAACTGTGCATATTCCAGGTGGTGCATATCACTGATATCCTGATGGCCACTACTTTGTTTGAACTCTTGACCACATTTGGTGTTGTAGTTCTTTTTTCTCCAGTGTACAGACAGTCTTACTCGCCTTATGGCCTGACCAAGGGGCACTTCTATGGGTACCCCCCTAAGGTTATGTATGGTGGGTTTATTACTGATTATGTTTCAATGGAAGAGGAGATCTGCTTTTGGGGCCCCAGAAAGGATGAACAAATATGTTCATTTCATTTCGTTCCACTCATCCACTTTGTGATGGCCTCAAAATCAGAACATTGGCTGCTTTGTAGAGAATTTTGAGAATACTCCCATAGCAATGTGACTACTAAACCTTGCTGTGAAGTCGTAAGCTTGCCAACTCACCCAATCCTATCAGGGTTCTGCAAATTTCCATTAATAAGAAGCAGACCAGGTTTACAAAACATAATCATTAAAATTATCCATTTAAGTGTTTCTTACAGGGAAGGGTGCCATGCGTACTACCCTGTAGAATGAAGATTTATTTGGCCTCCACTCCACCATGTACAATATACTGTATAGGGTACATATATATGGGTTGAGTGAATTGCCAAATCTTTGTTCACATTTTCTCTTCTCTCACATTAACATAGTATTGGCTTTAATCGCAATTGTATGATCACTGAATTTGCTGTTCTGACTTAAATATAAATTGAATATTTAGACCTTTGCAAACCTCTACTAATAAAGAATACGGTGTACATTTGAATGTGAGTATGGCAATCTAAACTAGCCAATACCTTACGGAATTTCTGATTGTTTGGTTATTTTTCAGTGCCAAGTCAGTGCCATTTGATGAGCAGCTGTTCTCAAACATCAAATCCTGCTCTAGCAATAACCTAGTTGGCTCAGACCTTTACTATTACTTGTACTCACTAACCTCTTTAATGTGTTAACATGTTCTGCTGAATGTAATTGTATACAATTAGTTTCATATTTTTGAAGGAATCTGGCCTCAACGTTAGCTTTGAGCAATGGAGTAATTAACTCAAATTGATGTCATTCAAAATAATTACATTGTATTTGGAAATGTGGACAGTGTACCAGATAATTTAATCAACTGTGCTACTTAGACATGTTATTAAAGTAGTTTGTGTATTTGTGCATGTGTATATGTTGGTGCATGCACAGAACCATTATTCTGTCTCATCAGAGTTTGTTTTCTTTTTTTCAATTTTATACTCAGGTGCCTATGGTCAAAAACTTGGTGGTGGCAAACTTCCCTTTGGTACATATAGTTTTTCAAATTTTTTGCATTGATTTGGCACAACCACAGCATCAATAGGGATGCAGGGGTTGATGTGTCCCATCAAAATGTTTCAGGTTATGGAGGCTTTGGTGCTGGCGGATCTGGACTCCCAGGTGGAAAAGGTGGCCCTGGGTCTAGGCCTGGGTATCCCATTGGAACTGGTGGGCATTTTACTAATATACTGTGGAGTAGAAACATACAAAAGAACACAAAATAGCTGTGCTAATGTCCTCATTTTTCACTTTCTGCAGGAGTGGGGCCAGGAGGCATCTCACATGATCAGGCTAAAGCTGCCAAATATGGTACCACACTCATCATCAAGACCATGTTTTCTTGTCCAGACAAATTTTAAGTGATGAGTTGTGCAACATCAATGCAGTTTGTCTTAGACTGAAGTCTCTTCACTGATACGCAGGTGGAGCTGCTCAAGGTTTTGGTGGTTTGGGTGGCTTCGGTGGTGTTGGTGGTGTCCCAGGTGGTGTACCCGGAGCAGGAGGACTCTATCCTGGGCAAGTGCCAGGAGGTATAATACCGAGCCTCATTGCTGAGAAGACATCTCCTATTATTATAGAAACAAATATATATTTTCATGTTGTGATGTCTGTTTTTGGTTTTTGGTTGGAACAAAATGCTATCTTATGCTTTCATAACTAAATATTTTACAGCAGGCTATGGAGCTGGTGCCAATGCTGCTAAATATGGTGAGAACGTACAATGTGTTCCATTTGGAGTTTTGGATAAGGTAGACAGCTAATGCACCTACCCAAATCTGCACATTCTGTACATGTTATCTATTATCTTGTCTTCCCTTGGCCATAGGAGCAGCAGTTGCAGGAACAGGCCTAGGAGCAGGAGGACTGGGAGGAGCAGGAGGACTGGGAGGAGCAGGAGGACTGGGAGGAGTACCTGGTGGAGTACCAGGAGGAGTAGGAACTGGAGGATACTCTGCTGCGGCCAAAGCTGCTAAATACGGTAGGGATAAGTATACACAGACAGCTACTGATGCAGTGATTCTGCACATTGAGTGACATTTCTCGCTCCTTTGTTCACTGGTCCTATATGTCTCTTTTGCCCCACCACACAGGAGTCTCTGGGGCAGGGGGAGTCCCTGGGGCAGGGGGAGTACCAGGATCAGGAGTATTCGCCGGAGGTTCAGGAATACCAGGATTTCCAGGAGTACCAGGAGTAGGAGGATATTCACCAGCTGCCAAAGCTGCTAAATATGGTATGGTACATTCTATTAGAATTAAGGGGAAAGTCCACACTGAAACTAGATTCATTTGGAATTCGTTTGATCCTTGGACAGTTCAATCAATAATTGTGAACATGATCAAAGTTTGAAAGTAGAGAACCAAGCCAGTCCATTCATAATGTACAGGTGGCTGACTTTGTGGACTTTGTGGCCCATATAATATATGATTTGTGGCAGTGCTAATCGTTCTGAACTATAAAATGTACCCATAACCCCCCACAACCACCTTTGGTTCTGTCAAGTCTCCTTTTCCTATTCAGTCTCCTATTCATTGTCAGTGGAGTCACACCAGATTCATTTGACCACACCACTAATGAAAAGACGTGTTAAACAAATGTATCTGTCCTCCACATAGGAACAGGAAGTGCAGGAGTAGCCCTTGGACAAGGGGGACTGGGAGGAGCAGGAGTACTGGGAGGGGCAGGAGTACTGGGAGGGGCAGGAGGAGGAGTACCTGGTGGAGTACCAGGAGGAGTTGGACCTGGAGGATACGCTCCTGCTGCCAAAGCTGCTAAATACGGTAGTAAGAATAAACACAGTATCTGACACATTCAGTCTGTACATTGAACTGTCTGTGCGACTTCTCCCATCTTCTCATAACTCATATGGATGATTGTTGATCATCATGTTCTGCTATGTCCGTTTGCAGGTCTCTGGGCTGGCGGTGGGGTGCCTGTGGGTGGCTATGGAGTCCCAGGGGGAGTACCCGGTGGTGTGCTGGGCGGAGGATACCAAAGACCAGGCGGTAGGCCAAGGAAGATGCCTGAGAGGGGCAGGGATGGGGTAGAGAGAGGGTGAGGGTACAAACAGGGATGTAGTGGAGGGTAAACCCACTCGCCTCTATATTTACAGAGGAGTGCTTACATGCCTTTTTAGGCTGGCATAAGCCTTTGTTACTTGAATTCATGATATACTGTACATCATAGTAAGTAGTATCAAAATGATATGTTATATTAGAACAGGATCTCTTAAGGAAAAAAGCATAAATTCATTATTTTCTGAAAATATAACAGATTTTTGTTCATATTGGTGGTTGTTTGCCTTATGATGATCACCAACTGATTACCCAACTTTTTATTGACCTCTGCATGTCTGGGTACCACGCTTCGGTGGTTGTTGAAATCATAGAGGGGTTATTGAGGATGGTTACTGAAGACATGAAGACATGTTCAGTGCTTACGTAAATGTTTATGAAGAAAGCAGCGTATTGTAGCAGGGGTTATGTCAGATTTCAGTATGTGATCATATACATTTTCCTCATTTGTATTCCCAGGCTATGGAGCTGGTAAGCCTGCAATTTTAGATATTTACCATATTACACATTATTATACACATTATTTTTACATTTGTGCAAAACAGTAACATTGAATGCAACATTAAATGAATGTTTTCTGTAAACCATCTTGTTAGGTGTGCCTGGGGGTGCAGTAGTGGGCCTTGGAGGAGGATATGGGGGGGTGCCAGGTGCAGTAGCAGGAGGGGCTGGAGTTAAGCCACACAGATATGGTACAATCTCTTCGCTTGGATATCTCTCCATTAATGCGTTACTGTATATCAAATTGTAGTATTCAAACACAGCATGGTGCATTTGTGGTTGGAAAAGTAAAATTAGTTTGTAAGTAACCCAAGTTGGGTGAGTGAACTACCCACATTCCATCTGGCCATGGTGTGGCATGGTTTAAGCAGCGGTCATCATGTGGCTAAGTTAGGTTAGGCAACCAGAAGTGAGGCTTCACTCCTGTATACCTGAGTGCTATGAAACTTTGTCATGGTGTCGAAAAAATAATAAAAGTAAAAGTTGTTTTATTGTGAAAATTTTACTTAAACTGTATAAATACTTCTTAGATACTTAGATACTCTTAGATGCAATTTAAACTCCCATATTCCTCTTTATATGCAAAATGAGTTTTTATGTCACGCGACGGTTAATCTCTTGAGACAAATTTTGTTTTGCATTTTGATACCAAAGATCCGTCCCTTTTTCTTTTTTTTTTACCGATCGGTTCTGAGATTGCACGACGGGAAACCATGCTTGTGGGTTCTTCATCTTTTCACCAACAAATTCTGAGTCATGTGATAAGGTGAATAAATACAGTGAAGGCTACAGCAATAACAGGGATGGAATGGACCATTAACATTATGTTGTCATTGGTGCATCTGTTTGTCTGTGTCTGTCTGTCTGTGTGTAGACACATTCTTGTGAACACAATAACTCAAGAACAATACATGATAGAAACATCATACTTAAACCACAGGTTCCCCAAATAGAGTAGATGATCTGATTAGATTTTGGAGCACCTTGCTGCATAAAGTTGCATATTAATGAGGAAAAACGGATTTTCTTGAAACTACTATAACTCCATTTAGATCTCGCTAACATTGAAACGTGAATGAAATGAAATGAAAAGAAACATTTCTTTTTCGCCTTGTTAGCTAGTGTTCCATGTCATTATTTAACAATACAGTAAAAAATTTACAAAAAAATATGTTCTTGTATTTTTTATAACAAAACCCCATTACTTTTCCTTCTTGGGAAATGTTGTATTTTTAGTGGTTATTTCATGGCATACCAGTAGACGTACATAAAAATTCCAACCGATAACACCATCACAGAGTTTTCAACAATCCTCCCCTCCACCCCTCCCATCATATAATACTGCCTTTCTCTCCCTGACGGATACTGCTATCCCATCGGTTTACACTGTTGCCCATTTTTGAACAGTCCCTCTCCACATTGTCCAGGAACAGGCCTAGGAGCAGGAGGACTGGGAGGAGCAGGAGGACTGGGAGGAGCAGGAGGACTGGGAGGAGCAGGAGGAGTCCCTGGTGGAGTACCAGGGGGAGTAGGTGCTGGAGGATACTCTGCTGCTGCCAAAGCTGCTAAATATGGTAGCTGGAAAGAACATTTTTTTATGGAAAAGATTGCAGACCAAAATGTTTTGGAACATTTAACCTGTTTATGGGTTTTTACATGATTTATTTTGCATTACAGGTCCAGGTGGTGCAGGGGTATTCCCAGGTGGTGGTGTAGGTGGAGGGGTAGTTCCTGGTAGAGTCCCAGGGTCCTTACCTGGATATGGATGTAAGCATTATTCCCAGGCTTTTGATTTAGATGTGCTTTAAAGGAGAGATTTTATTAGTGTGACAGAATCGTAAGATTACTTTTTAATCTAACCTGTTTTGGGGTTGTTATGTTGCAGCTGTGTTGGGAGCAGGAGGGGTCCCAGTACCTGGTGCTGGGAATGGAGGTAAATTATTAAAATGATAAATAGAGTTTTAAAAAAGTTTTGTAAATGTAAAGCACTTTTGCTTTTTCCTTTATATGATAACATGTTAGATATTACTCTCAGTTGCAAACATTATGTTGCTTCGTAACAGTTGAATGTTTATGAGGTTATGGAACTGGTGCTGGGGTCAAACCCCCCAAGTATGGTAAGAAGTTTTTTTAAGTAGTTTTTAAAATTATTTTAGGATTACTTGTGATCAGAATCATCTAAATGCTCCTTGGACCATACATCCTATACTCTTCAAATGAAGACAAGGATAGTTAAGAACAGGTGGATTATAGAAAAAGCATCTTCATTGTTTCTTTTTTATGCAATGTATTTGAGTTGATAAATGTTTAGGTCACACTTTATTTGGATAGTCCAATGTTATAGGCAAGTGACATGACTTTGTTGAACATCTACTTTTTGTCACCTGATAGTTAGTTGAGTATCAACATTGGACTATCCAAATAAAGTGTTACCAATGTTTAACAGCACTGGTTAGAGTGCACAAGTGAAAATATAGTATTTTGTTGAAGGAGTTGCAGGAGGAGGAGCTGGTGGGGTAGCAGGAGGTGTAGGAGCTGGAGGTTACTTTGCTGCTGCCAAAGCTGCTAAATACGGTAGTTTGAATAAACACACAATAAACACAGAAAGATCAAACATTCAGACACATTCAATTGTGTGTAAACTGATTCTGATAGGATTAGTACCATTTTTGAATATTAAAAAATTAAAATTTTCACTTACCTGTGGTTATATTTTGTGAGTGTACCCCTTAATTCATGCAACCTGCTTCATTTCACTACTACAGGAGTTTCAGGAGGACTGGGAGGAGCAGGAGTACTGGGAGGAGCAGGAGTACTGGGAGGAGCAGGAGGACTGGGAGGAGCAGGAGGACTGGGAGGAGCAGGAGTACTGGGAGGAGCAGGAGGAGGACTGGGAGGAGCAGGAGGAGTTGGAGCTGGAGGTATGTACTATGTGACAAGACAGTAAAAAATGACTAATTATTTCACTGAGAAACTGTATGATGTCTTTGACATGGAAGGTGTCATGATAAAACTATTGATAAGGCTTTGTTGTTAAGCAGGATATCCAGGGGGTGTGAAACCACCAAAACACGGTAAGGAGAACCTTGAAACTGTTATATTGATAACCTTTAAAGGGAAAATCCACCCTAAAACACTTTAACACTGTTAAAAACAGCTGTTGGCGATGTATCTTGCTTTTCTGGGCCCATTTTGTTGTTTGGTGGTGTATTTTTGTTATTCCTGTGGATAACTAGCCAAACATGATGTGACGTCATGTTGAGCTATTTGCAGCGCAGCTAAAATTGAGTTTAATAGCAGAAAACTATCTAAATAATCAACAGTAAATGTCATGTTTTGGTGTCAGTCCCTCAGAATGAAAGAGCAAGGGCTCTATGTTATTTGCTTAACTTCACAGCAGTGGTTGAAGACAAGAGTCTGGTCTGTCCTGGTCACATCCAAAAACCATTAATCAATCAAAATGTACTGTTAAAAAACACAAAATATTAGCTAGTAAAGCAAATCACAAATTACCGTTGGTGTCATTGCCAAGGTAGAATGTGTCTGGAACTCTCAAACACTATGGTATGGACTCCCCATCCGCTACAATGCAAATTGTGCTGCAGGCATAGCCAAACCTCATCATGTCAGTGCATGTCACCATCCTGTGTGCTACTGTCTCATACAGCAGAAAAACATCATAAGGCTTTACCTACTTTAATAAAATGAAAGTAAAATACTGCATGTTCTTTGAATATAATATTGGATTAAATGTGCTGGCCTCAGGTGTGCATGGAGGAGCAGGCATCACAGGAGTAGGAGTGCCGGTGCCGGGGGCCACGCCAGGTACAGCCATCAGTGGTGTTCCAGATGGTTCTGCTATTGTGGTACCAGGTGGCACGGGTGTTCCTGTACCTGGAAAACCAGGTAAAGCTTGGTGTAGAGTTTCTTTATTTGCTGATTAGCTGGTGCGATTTTCTTTTACTGTATGTGAACTTTTTATTGCTCTTTACAGCAAAGGATCCAGCTCTTGGTGGAACTCCTGGCCCAGGTACAGTTGCAGTATTCGGCAACATTTACTGTACGCGTTTATTACCGGTAGTACAGTTTTGCATTAGCAACTTGTGTGGGAGGAAATTTGTACCGCCAAAAATGTTATTAGATGGTGATTAGTTGGTGATATTGTTCAGTTGCGGTACAGCATGTAGCTTATACTCAACAGCCCAGTATTATCTAACAGTGACAGTAGACATTAAATCATAAAGTATCATTTTGTTTGCTTTTAACCTTCAGAAGCCCATTCAGACTTCTTCAGCAGACCCCTAGCAGGACCTCAGCAATACATAGACAGCTAACCCACCACACCATTTCCACTACTGTCTGGCAATTGCACTCCACCTCTGGGTCATTGCACCAGTACTGTGCCCTCATTGTTATATCCCCTCTACATTTTGCTTCCTCCCTTTCCCTGCCCACAAAACTGACATGTTGTCTGTACTGCTAGTGCTACCAGCTATTGACCACCTCTAGCTTATAGCCTCCCGGCTGTGGCAGTGTCAAGGTCCACCTTGTGGTTTCTGCCTATGCTAGTTTTCCCCACTATGTCTGTTTAAAGCACAATGGATGAAACTGGAACCTGTTGTCTTTTGGCAGGGCCCACGCCTATTGCCGCAACTAGCAAGGCCCCTGAGGTCCCACAGCCCAGTAAGACTTGTTGTTTGCATGAACAACCTTTGACCTTGAAGTGAAATCTGTGGCATTTAAAGGGGAAAACAACTCAAATTAAGAATTTGTTCATAGTATGTTATTCTAATAGTGTAGGACAGCCTAATCAGTATTTGTGAACATGAACATTTCTCCCAAAATCAGACACCAGAGAATCACTGGCTGAGCGCATCCAGCAAGATTTTCTAATTGTATATTTTCTGGTACGGAATTGATAACATTACGATAGAATATAAGCTCATTTGGGTATAAAAACTCAAACAAGCATTCTGTGGGTCTACAAAATCATTCTCCAATTCGTTGTCTTTGGACCAGATTTTGCATCTTAATGGCATTACTGGTTCAAGTCTTAGCACTCTGATTTCTGCCTTTAGGAGAGTTATTCATCTTCTCAAATATTGATTGGACTGTCTTGGACTATTCCACTTTAATTTAGGGATTGTAAGTACAGGTACTATTCAATTCCTTATTTTAGCATTTCACAACATCTAACATTGATAAACATTCACTGAATTTGGCATTTTCTGGCATTTTCAAATTCGTTGCACAGGATTTTTTGTATGCCCCATCAGATAAAGGTTTAAGAACATGCCAGCTGTATTTCAGACAGGCAGTCCACAAATGTCAGGTGTTATGTAATGCTCAAAAAGGTGTTGATATAGCCTGTCTGTGCCCCACCAAATATTTTGTCACTTATGGCCTCAGCTTTTCTCTTTTTCTAATCTAGACCATATTTGTCTTGCACACTCCTTTTCCTTTTACTAACAGCTCACTGCGCTTGATGTGTCCTATTTATGCTCATCGTAGCTAAGATCTGGATAATTGCAAATCATAATTTATTCATTATGAATAGTCATTCAAGAGGTAGTGATAGTTTGCTGCTGGAATGTAATCTTTCCTCACTTAATTGCTCTTAGACAATGTTTGCAAAGCTCTGTTTTCACCATGTAAATGCTTGCACTCAGTCACTTTTCTCAAAATAGCTGTAGTCTTACATTACTTGAAGTTCTAGAGCAGGGGATGTTTTTTGAAATATTTCCAGGATTTAAATGTAATGTAATTGAAACCATTGTATTGAGATTTGATCTACAGTGCAGTTTTTATATAGCATGTACTGTGAAGCCCCTGCTTTAGAATATTTCAGTAGACTGTTGTTTTGTATGTCTGCTGTTTTAACAAAACAAGTTATATTACTGTAGCAGAATCTGACTAATTTTGCTTTTTTGCACTCTGTACTCTTGTGTTGGACGTGTGAAACCAGGCGGTAGGTTCATAAATAAGTTCATATGTATTGCATTTATTCCATTTAATACTGTAGTGTGTCTCAACCTTTTCTAACATACTTTTATTACTAACTATTTTGACAGTTGGAGCTGGAGTTGTTCAACCTAGTCGTAAGTAGTAGATATGAAACAGATGTCAATAAATTGTCATGACAGTTACAGTATACCACATTAAAATATACTTAGATTGCTTGCTAAACATTATTCTTGTTTTTATTTCACAGCTGGAACAAGTGTTAGTAATTTTGTATTATTTGGGTTTAGACTAGATATGGTATAAAACCCAAGGTGTGTTTGTTTGTGTATTTTTGTGTCATAGATGGAGCAGGTGTTGCAGTACCTTCTGGTGGTAAGAGCAGTTTTCATTTACTTTTGAGTATTTTGTACTATTAATCAAGCATAATTTACCATATTGTGCAGGACTTGTAAAATTGGAAATGTAATGTTTTGTACTGTCTATCCTTCATTTATTCTCAATGAGATTGAGATTGTTATCTCTGTTGGTCAACACATTTAATGCTGGAGGTTAACTGAGGTAACTGATCCACTTCTCTCTTGTTTTTTAGTTGGTCCAACAGGCCATGGTCAGCCTGGTAAGTGTCACCTCTTGGTACTGATCTTAAGGGTAAATAGTGTAGATTATCTCTAGTTTGTTATTGTGCCTGAGGTCATTACCATTGCTCTTAGCACTGTACCCCAAGCCAAATGTGTCCTCGCTGTACACTTTAAAAAGTAAGCATTCTGAAACTTGAAAAGTAACAACTTAGCTAAGGTTAAAATTGTGCAAGTAAAGTACATTACACAAATAGTACTATTAGTGCACTAAACCTTCTCACCACCTCATTGTGTACCCTTCCAACCAAATCACACCTTTATCCTGATCATATGACTTACATATTTCCAAAGAAGACAGCATAAACGAATCTAATCTAATTATTATGAGTAGAATTCTTAATAAAAATCACTGTAATGTAATAATATTACTAACATATTAGTGTAAAATCAGATATATTTGTCTTTGTGTTTTATGTGTATCATGTTTTGTTTTCCCAAACTCTGCTTTTTACACCATAAAAAGCTAAACATTTTTCCACACTGCACTTTTTTTGCACCAATTTTCCAGTTTAGCAAGTGTGTTTGGTTTTTTACAGAATTGAATGGTGTTTTTATCATATTTAGTGTATCTATGTAGTGTAGTGTAGTAGACCTGCAGTTGGTTTTACTTTCAAACCCAACACTTCTTGTACTGTTTTTTTTTGTTTTAAAATCAAGCACTCTTTTATTGTGTTGTTGCATCCATGTTTTGGCTCATTTGCATTAATTAGTTAAGCAAATTATATACATTTAGCAATATGAAATATTAGATACTTGATGTAACTGTCTTCCTTCTCTCATTTAGTTGCAACTGGAGTGCAACAGCCTGCAGGTAGGCCAAAATGTATACTTTTTATTGATTCAATTACTGTACATTATGTTTAGCCCGAAAGCTCTTTTATATGATTGAAACCTCATAGGGTATGGTACATCATCTGGCCACATGGTGGGGACAAACATAAATACAGCAGTTATGGTTGTTTGTGTCCACTGCAGTCTGTGAGACTGTAACGATACTGATGGCACAACACTGATATTTTCAGGTGTTGGTGTTGGCACAGGTGGCAAAGCACCTAAACCAGCAGGTAAGGATGGCTAGTATCTGCCTTTAAAGGGCAACAATATTACTGTATGTTGTAATGCAATCTCCACATCTCCAGTTCTCTTGCCCATGGTCTTGCTAAATTTACAGCATGCATTAATCATACATTAATTTGAACGCACAGTATAGTATGTAGTGCAATTATAGTCTGCTAATTTCTGTACTTCTGTAACTTCGATTTCCCACTCTGTGAATGAGACAATCACTATTGCACGTGCACACACACACACACACATACACCATCCTTATGTTGTCATCAATATTTCATAGTCTTAGTGGAGATCTATAGCCTATTCAGTGTTATTGATCATACCCAGGTGAATTTGCGTTAGCCAGTATGAAGCACGTATTGCATTTTAAGAATTCGTGCTTATTTCACGAAATTTCTGGATATCAGGCTGCTGACGTGAGACTGAAGACAAATTTCCAGCCTAGGTTGGATAATAAAGTACTATTCTATTATATTATATTCTATACACATTGTGTCTAAACAGCTGAGTTAATGACGCAACTTGAATCAATAATACCAGTGGTTGATATACAATGAAAAGCTGCATCAAGCATTTCTCTACCTAATTATACCCCGGTTTGACTGAAGAGTCATCAGTTTTGTGCATCTACAGGTTAGCAATTTTTAGTGTATTTTGGCCATTCTGCACTTTTTTATACAGGTGCAGGTACATCAGTAATTGTGCAGACAGCTTGTCAGCATAATTTGTCGAATACATGCATGATGAAGTAAAGGCAGAGCAGAAAAGGAGGGGAGCAGACCTACGTGGCCTTTATCACATTCTGAATGGAAACAATTCAGCATACATCCACTGACTAGCAGCTGTCCATTGTGCTGAGAACAGATACTCTATGATTACTGAGATATGATATGATTTGCATTACCATGACCTCTGACTCTGACCCCTGACCTTCAGTCATCTCTGTCAATACCTCAAACGCAGAATCGCATTTAAAGACAGTTACAAGGCATAGGACACAAGCATGCACTAAGAAACCTAAAGGTCATTGTGTTTTTGATACTACAGGACCTAAAATAACAAATTCAGTGGCACTCACTCATATATACTTTTCTATCCAGCCCACGCTCCAGCCTGGATAAAAGACTAGTAAGCAGAATCAGAAAATAGACGCATAGTATTAGGGGTCAGTGTGTCTCCAATTTTTGCATGGCAAGGACCCATAAATTGTATGCATTAGGCTGGGAATCGCATCTGAAGAGTTTTTTGTTTTTAATGTTTTAATACATAATCTTACAGTATATTGTAGTTGGGGAGATAACATTGGAGAGAATATAACCTCTGACCAGAACAGCCACATTTTCATTCCTTATCATAATGGGTTATCTTCCACTTAATGTGACTTTGAGAACCACCACTCTAGTCTAATAATGTTCATTGTACGACCCCAAAGGTGCAGGGACAGGTGTCGGTGCAGGTTTTTACCCCTATGGAGGAGGCTATGGAAGTAAGTGTCCTACATTATCTCCCACTTAAGGACTTTTTTGAATTACATTGAATATCTGGCATGCCATGACATCTGAATGTGCTAATTTTTTTGTTTTAATTTAGAGTAATATCTCCATTGAGTACATGTTTAGAAGGCATGACTCTCCAAATCACTCCCATCCTTTCTGTGCTTCAGGTCCCTACGGTGCTGGTACAGGCTTTGGAGCTGGAACTGGAGCTGGAGTTGCAGCACTGCCTGGAGCTAAGCCTTTGAGGCCCCCAGGTAAGTGTGTGTGTGTGTGTGTGTGTGTGTGTGTGTGCGCACGCGTGCGCGCAATAAACATAGCTTGTCAGTCATTTATTGGACAAAATCTGATGTGTTAACAAACCTTGTCATTTCTACTTTGTAGAAGAAATTTGTTATGACAATATTTGTCTGTTTCCAACAAACTAAAAGCAAAAAGTGATAGTCTTGATACACATGCTGTACAGTATGAAGACACTCAGATAAATCAGCTTCAGAAAACAAAAATAGATCAATCACAATCAGCCTCATTAATTGCGTGATTGGTTGGCTGTTTTTCAGTTTTTGGCTTAACTGCACTCTTGCTGTAAACAAACCACTCCAAGGTTCACAAACCAAGGTGTGATTTCTTTTTACAGAGTTTGATTGGGGTGTTCTCACCCCCCTAAACAAAGTGAACTAAAGGGGTTAGCAATCCAGGGTTCATTCAACCCCACCAAATAAGTCACATGTGAAAGTGCCCGTAGGCTCATATACATTGTTGTGTTGTGCCTTTTGTAGTTGTGGGTGGAGCAGGAGGAGCAGGCATCCCGCTGGCAGCTGGACATGGTGCAGGTTCGGATTCTATCTTTCTACCCTTTGACTATTGGAACTCACCTACATTTACAACACTAAATACATTGTGATTTCAGTTTAAAAAATTTGGTGACCCCAGGAAGACTAGACTGAGGTGTTAGATAATGACGATCCTAGTAAAGTATAATTTAACCCCTTATTTCCCTTTTCCAGAGTTGTTTGTATTGTTTTTTGTTTTTATTTCTGTTAAACTAGATTTTGTGTCATGAGAATTTTGTTGATGTTGATGTTGTTAGCATGTTATTATTATAATTATTACCATCCTTTGAATGAGCCAATCACTGATTCCCTGGAGATGAGGTCACTTATTAGAAAATAAAGCGTCTTTTCTCTGTCATCATGATTCAGGGGGATACATTCGGTATGGTCAATATTATGGACAGGGTATGTATGAGAGGGGAGAAGGCTGACAGCACTCATACACAATGTTCCCCCGGCTTAAAAAAACAATTCTGCCTAGTGCTCAAAGTGACGGTTGGTCAGGAGATACCATCGCACCGCACTTCCTCTGTAGGGAAATGGCCAACATGCTGATAACAGTTTCTGTACTGGGCACAGTATCAGGGATGAGATGCCAGCTGGGCACTTTGGCGAAAGAAAACATTGGTGTTTTAGATGGAAGCACTATTCACACTACAAGAACTGTCATGTCTCCTCAAAGACACTCGGCATACAGGACTGTTCTATTAATACCTGCTGAACAGAAAACGATTTCCTATTTGGGGACTCGGCTGATTTACTTAATGTCGTCTTTCTTTCTCCAGCCTACTCACTATTCCACCCTGCTTCCCCGTTGAATTATTTATTTATTTATTAAGATTATTTTTTGGTATTTTTGCCTTTATTAGATAGTTCAAAGTTGAGAGAGTCGGGGAAGATTGGGAGAGAGAGAGAGATGGCATGGTACGCGCCTTAGACCTCTAAGCCACCAGGACACCCCTTCCTAACCCTAACCCTCTTATTGGAAGTTTCAGCAAGACATGTTAAATACTGTATCTGGTAAACTGTTTTTATTTATCTAGTATTAATCTAGTATTAATCAAGTTCAGATTTGGAAGCATTTTCCCTTAAGATTGTGATAAAGAGCCTGGTGAAGAAATTTAACAGACTAAAATTCAGAATATCAAGGTATCCTTTTAAGTATGATACATCCATAATGTTTCTTAGAGCATGAGAAGCCATAGAGTGAAACTGCATGTGTTAGTAGAGATGGCTTAACAATAGCATTATAAATGCTGCCATGTTAGCCATGTAGTAGAATAATCTATTATACTATATGTTTGTATTTCTACTTTCAATGTAACTATTTTACTAAATCCATCTCATGATTCCTGATCCCCATTAAAGACAGATCCCTCCCCAGAGATCCCTCCAATATTACAGTACTGCTAAGACCTGACTTTTATGGAGGAATTCAGCAACACACAACATTTCCCTATGGAGACTGATTACTGTTAGTAATAGCATGCACAACATCAAAGCGTGACTGTTTGAAGATAGCATAATTCTCTGGAGGGCCCTGCCCCGTAATGCTCTACCAGGGGAAGTTGGATGAGATTGTTACAGTGACATCAGCTGAGCCAATGGCTAGGTGTCATTTTAGGGTCCCTGCACACCCTATCTAGAGTGATCAACATTGTTGAGGCGACAACAGCTAAAGAAGTATACAGCTGATTATAAGTCGTCCATATTGTACGGTAAATCATCATAATTTATGCACATTTTATGTTATAGACAGATTCTTATGATTGGTTTATTGTCTTTGCATTTCAACAGCCTACGGCAATCTTGGAGCCGGCGGCATATATCAACCAGGTGGAGGACCAGTGCATGCTTTGTTGAATTGTGCCATATTCTTCACTCCGTTTCTCCCTCTATAATATCCTCTGCATTTATCAAAGATGCCAGTTGGCATGTTTTCATCAGAAAAAAACATTGTTGCACAATAGTGGCTGCATATGACACACATTTCATTTCAGCAGTACAGTTCTTTCACTTTGTGCAGTGCAGGTCCTGGCCCTCTCCCTCTCCCCATCAGATGCAGGCTAGTCAGAGAGCCTTGTAACCCTAATCCTCCTCCCAATGGTCAGAGAGATATTCACTGAAACAGGGCCAGTCACACTGCCTGTGTGTAATGCTACCGCAGATGGCATAACTTTCCTCAGATGCCAATGCAGTTTGTCCAATGGAGAACTAACTCTATTAGCTTCTTGTAAATGGTCAGGTTGGCATATTCACTGTACTTATTATCAGTCTACACATTATTAGGTTGTACAGTATATTCACCATTTACGTGCAGGACCCGATGAGACCTTGTGGCTTACATTGCAATCGTTTTGCTAGTTCCATTCAGTTTTTGAGCTGATTTCATGACAACACTGTAACTATTCTGTTACATGATCTGGCTCATGTTAGCAGTATACACAGTGATTTTGTTCTTCTGTTGGTGGATATGTTGAGTCTCTGTGTTAATTGTCTATTACTTTGACAGGTGCTGGTGTGGTTCCTGGTTATGGAGGAGGTTACCCACAGCAGGCCTACCAACAGCAGGCCTACCCACAGCAGGCCTACCAACAGCAGGCCTACCCACAGCAGGCTTACCCACAGCAGGCCTACCAACAGCAGGCCTACCAACAGCAGGCCTATCCACAGCAGGCCTACCCACAGCAGGCCTACCCACAGCAGGCCTACCAACAGCAGGCCTACCCACAGCAGGCCTACCCACAGCAGGCCTACCCACAGCAGGCCTACCAAGGTGCAGGTAATGATCCCTGTGTGTTTGTGTGTCTGTGTCACACAGATGTGTGTACAC